>MU223269.1:3839913-3884920 GCA_018584345.1 Thuja plicata
GGGTTCGAAGATTTAGGCCTCCAAAACTCTGCTGTCCCAACCAAGAATGGAGAAACACATTGGGATGTTCCTCCTAGGGCATCAATTTATTCGTCAATCCCTGCACCATTTGATCTGAAACAAAAAACAAATGAAAGTACATGGAATAAAATACAGATCCACATTAAACCACTAGGTTGATGGGTCTCAATTTGTCACATTAAACCAAAAATTGCTCTTTTGGGTGTCCTAGGAGCAACTAGTGAATAGTTGTCTTCTTTGTGCTTGGGATCTTAGGGATTGAGACCCATCAACCTAGTGGTTTATTTGACCTATAGGACACTTTTCTACATCAGTGATTGATGATCATAGGGCATTTTTCTCTAACCTTGCAGTGATTGCAGGAAGAAGGTTTTTGAAGGACAAATATCTTCAATTTTGGGTGTACCACCACACCAACATTGCGTCACATAGTCATTGACTTAAAAGACATACATGAAAATCTAATGCGGGTGTGCGATTGAACCCCTTTTAAAAGCATTCGCTCAGTCGTAGAGCATAAATTTAACAACATAATATCATAGCGACTATGTGACAAAAGAATTTAAGTCATCGTAGACTCGCTAGACCTTCTTTTAAAAGAGTTAATCCCTCATGAATGAGCGATAAAAAAAACAACTTCCAACTTGCTCAGCCGCAAGCCTATGACCCAACTTCAAAAATACATCGCGACTGCGTGATTTACAATCTTTAGCGACCAAACCGCTCACTCGCACCGCTAACATGACTTGACACAATTTTACCATGACCATGTGATTTATACTAAAATGAATCACCACTCACTCACATAGCTTGAAAACATGTTAAAAGACTAGCCTGACTGAGCAAAAAACACTTGAAAATAAAGCATCTTTGATGAATTTTGACCACTATTTGACCTTTTAAGTACAGTAAGACAAGGGATTTGAAACAGAATATGCGGAAAAATAGCCAATGCTAGGAAATTTAAAATTTTCTTGGTATAGTGCTAACAGTATGCATACTCTATTAGGAATAGTCCCAAGAGATAATTAGTGGAGGGGGTGAACCAGTTATCTACTAGATTCAATTCTTTTTCCAATTAAGTATAGAATAAATTTTAACATAAACTCAACAAGATAACACAGAATTGAACAACATAATTTTGGTAATGGGGAAAACCAAATTAGGTAAACACCCCAGTGGTAATTAGCACCCACAAATAAATGTACTAGTTTATACTGATCCTTGTTAGAAGATCTTGCAACCCTGAGAGGAGTTGATCTTTACAATGCAATAAGTACAAAGAACTGGTGAAAGGTTGGACCCTGTTGGGAGTCTTTTATAAATAACCCTCTTAGGGGTGAGGACACACTGTCCAAGAGCTCATTTCTCAAATGATGAAGGCTGCAACCTTCTATAAGGCAGATATACACTATATCTGATATTGAACTATTTTTGTAGACGTGTTGTCTTGATCAGTTCCAATGAATTGTAATCTTCTTCTTCTTCTTCACATAGATCTTCAACTCTTACTGTCTAACTTTCTCCTCTGCTCTATCTTTTCTTTTTAACTCCATTTTCAGACTTAGCGATCACATTTGAGATGCTATATGTATCTTCCCTAAGGATAAGGTCATGGCAGCTGTAGGGAACACTTCAACAACTTCCTTTTTGGCTTAACTAAGAATGCAATCAAAGTTAGGACTGCGCAACTCAAGATGACTGGATGTGTCGCTTCACATAGTCGGCTCTACCAAATTAACTCAAACATCACGCTTCTATTAAAACATGTTTAGCACCTTTGGATAATCATCATTAACTTATAACTAAACATGAATAAAAACACGCATATCCTGAAGATAGATGTAACTCAAGAAACAATGTAAATACGTTGGCTCTTAACAGATAATCTCCTGAAACTGTAACTGCCAAAATAGATTAACATAACTCAACTGAAACTGCATATCTAAATATGGGTTTATGAACATTGAATCTAGAACATGTCTACAACATAGATGTAAATGTGCAAGGCTCCAGAATATTTGTACTTATAATTTCTTACAGGACACTGTTGTATATTATATGTTGTCATTAATGATAAACATACAATCAACTATTTGCACAGAAGAAAATCTCCAACAATCTCCCCCTTTGACATTAATGGCAACATATGATATGAAAAACACCATCAACCTAAAGTATCCTCCTTTTTACAATCTTCTCAATATCCTCATCAAAAGCTCCTCTTAACTGTTGCATCTCTTTTTACTATATTTCTCATTACTGTATACTCTCACAGAGTATATACTCCCCCTTACTATATACCCCCCCTTTGACATCAATGGAAAAGGGCACAAAAAAAAATTAAGCATAGGTACTACTCTAGAAGTAGAGTATTCAACCATTCATCAGTCACCAAGGACAAATGTTCTTCCTGCAAATTCTAATCAGACTCAAGAAAGGGAATTACTCCTAGCTTCTCCCTGAGACACTCAAAATTATCTTTTGATAAAGGCTTTGTAAAAATATCTACTAATTGTTCTTTAGTGCTCACATAATCCAACTTTACTTCTTTATCTGCAACTTTTTCTTTTAGAAAATGATATTTGATCTCAATGTGTTTCATCTTTGCGTGCATCACAGGGTTCTTTGCTATATTGATAGTGCTAGTGTTATCACAGTGAATAAAAATAGGATAATCAATTTGAATACCAAAGTCTTTAATCATCTATTTGATCCAAACTATTGTTGAACAATTCAATGCTGCTGCAACATACTCAGCTTCTGCTATTGACTGCGAGATACAATTCTGCTTCTTGCTTGTCCAAGTAACGAACCCATCTCCAAGAAATACTTCTCCTCCTGAGGTACTCTTCCTGTCATCAACACAACCTACCCAAACTGCATTTGTATACATGTGAAGTTGTCTATTATATGAGTTAGGATACCATAAACCATAGTCTATAGTCCCCTTTAAGTATCTAAATATTCTTTTTATTTCCATTAGGTGATTTTTTTAGGTGCAGCTATAAATCTTCCAACAATGCCAACTACATTAGAAATATATGGTCTAGATTGAGTAAGATATATGAGTTTTCCAATCATAGACTTGTATAATGTCTTTTCAACTACTATGGAATCATCCTCTTTAGAAATCTTTCTTCCTGATCATGGGGGTGCTTACTAGTTTGCAATCTTCCATTTTGAAATTCTTCAATATCTCCTTCACATACTTAGACTGATTTATGAATATACCTTTTTCTATTTGTTTTACATTCAATCCAAAAAAATATTTGATAGGTCCAATCATGCTCATTTCAAAATCACTTTGCATCTCTTTGGCGAATTCTGCACTAACCATGTCATTACCTCAAAAGATAATGTAATCAACAAAGATAGCAACAAGTAGTAGTCCATTAGGTGTCTCTCTCGTGAATAAGTTGCAATCTGTTTCTCCCTTTTTAAATCCAATCTTTGTCAAGTAACCATCAAGTCTCTCATACCAAGCTCTTGGGGCCCATTTGAGTCCATAAAGGGCTTTCTTTTTTCTGCATACCATGTCTGGTTTAGCTGATAAACTAAATCCTTCAGGTTGTTTTATGTAAACTTCTTCCTTCAAGTCACCATTTAGAAAAGATGACTCAACATCCATTTGATATACTTTAAAGTTCTTGAATGTTGCATATGCCAAAAACAAGTTGATAGCTTCTAGTCTTCTCATAGGGGCAAATGTATCAGTGTAGTCTATTCCTTCTCTCTATGCATATCCTTTACATACCAGTCTTGCTTTGTTTCTTACCACTATATCTTCTTCATTCATCTTATTTTTGAATATCCACTTTGTTCCAATCATAGTTTTGTCACAAGGTCTAGGAACCAATTCCCATGTATCATTCTTGATTATCTGATCTAATTCTTCTTTCATATCTTTCTGCCAATCTGAATCATTGGATGCATCTTCAACACTTAAAGGTTCAATTTGTGAAGGTAAACATACCTCTTCATCACCTGTTAAACCTTTTTCTTTAGATCTTGTCAAAACTCTACTACTTTGATCTCCAATGATATCTTCCTTTGAATGGCATCTCGTTGTGAATTTTGGAACTTTAGGTGTGACATCTTCATCTCTAATATTTGATTCCTCTTTTCTTGTTTCAGGGTCATTGCATGATACATCAATACAATCAAACATTTCTTCAACAACTATTTCTTTACCGCTAGACCTGGGTTTATCTTCAATCATAGGTGTACAATCATAGTATCTTTCTTGAATCATGAACTTCTCATCAATCTTCACATGTGTACTTTCAATTATCTTCTTCAATCTCAAGTTAAAACATTGATATGATTTTCTTTTAGTAGAGTAACCAAGGAAAATACCTTCATCGCTTCTAGCGTCAAACTTACCAACACCATCATCTCTCTTGATGTAGCATTTGCTTCAAAATATTATGAAGTATTTTACTGTAGGTACATTACCAAACCAAAGTTCATAAGGTGTCTTATCTGTGCCTGGCCTTAGTTGTATTCTGTTGATAGTATAGACTGTTGTATTGACTACATCTCTCCAATAGGTGTGTGCAAATTTTCCTTCTATCATGATAGTGCACACTATGTCAAGTATGATCCTATTTATTCTTTCTGAAATCCCATTCTATTGAGTGGTTCTAGGTGCACTCAACTGCCTTTTTATTCTATTTTCTTTGCAATACTCATAACACTGGTCAGAGGTGTATTCTCCTCCTCTATCTGATCTCAGACACTTTAGTTTTAATCCAGACTCATTTTCAACTTTATCTTTGAATATTTTGAACTTCTAAAAAGCTTTAGACTTATCCTTTAAGAATGCAACCCACATCATCCTTGAAAAATAATCAACAAACAAAAGAAAATACCTTTCTCCATAGTATGATCTTGTTTGAGTAGGACCACATAAGTCTGTATGTACTAGATCCAATTTGTTTTCTATTGAGCTCTGCTTTCTTCTGAATGAGCTCCTTACATGCTTTCCCATCACACATTCCCTGCACATAGTATCAACTGGTCTTGCAATACTAGGAAGGTCTCTTACTGCCTTTACATTTCTTATCTTTACTATGTTGTCAGAATTGATGTGAAAATGTCTTTTGTGCCATAGCCAACTGTTATCTACTTTTGCAACAAAACAACTTACTTCTGAATTGAGTTGAAAGACATTACCTTAAGTCTTAGAGCCTGATGCAATCATATCTCCTTATTTTTTATTAATGATGAATTTGTTGTCTTTGAATTCCAATTGATATCCTTTGTCAAGCAATTTTCCAACACTTAATAGGTTATGATGTAAACCATCAACATAAAGAATATCATATGTCTTGTTCTTTCCATCTAAGGTAATAGAACCTATGCCTATGATAGGTCTTGGAGTGTTATCTCAAAATCTAACCATACCACCTTTCTACTTTTCAAGATGTACAAATCTGTCTTTGTCTCCTATCATGTGATGTGAGCATCCACTGTCAATGATCTAGTCAGTTTTGATGTATACTTTGGAAACTAATGCTTACTCTTGTGCTTTCTTTTCATCTTCATTGTCCATTTTTTCAAGAATTTTCTCAATGTCTTTAATGGAAATGAATACAATTTCATCTTCTCCTGAATCATCATTAGTTACACCATCTTTAGCATGATAGCATTCCTTAGTATATTTGGTCTTGTAATCTAATCTGAACTTCTTGACTCTTGTAGGACACTTGGATGCAAAATGGCCAACTTTGTTGCATGAAAAACATTTGAATGGTAGATGTCCTTCATATTTTCCTTTACCTTTCCTTTCTTTCTTGGCAATCATAGCAATGATTTCTTATAGTTCTGTATCCACTTCTCATTTTTACTAGAGCTGCTCAAGGATTTCTTACCATGGACTGAGGCTTTGAAAGTTGTTTCACTTTTAGGTCCTGTCTTCAATCTTGATATCTCAAATGTAGAGATTTTGCTAATCAAAGTCTCTCTCTTGAATTCTTTTGAAAATTGCATAGTCTCATCTAAGATATTGATCTTGCTCTCATAGTCTATTGTCAATGAAGTCATCAGTTTGTCCATTATGTCTTCCTCTAAAATTTCTCCACCATTGTTTCTGATTCCTGAAACTGCTTCATTAATCCTCTAATTGTAAGATCTAATGTTCTCTTTAGGTACCATCTCTAAGCTATTATACTTATTTTTCCATTTCTTTCTCCGCGCATTCTTTGCTTGGATATCTTCTTCAAACATATCTTCTAAATACTTCCATATTGTGTAGGCTTTTTCTACTTTCTTAATCTCGGAGAATTCACTGTCAGATAATGCACTTACAACGACTTCCTTGGCAATAGCATTAGCAGTGAATAAATCATTTTTTTTACTAGTAGCATCATCTTTTGCAAGGTCTTTCAAAGAGGGAACAACAACTTCTTTTGTGGCTATTTTAAAAATTTCAAAACCAACACATTACAGATGTGTTATCATTTTGTTCTTCCAGTCAAGATAATTTTCTCCATCAAACATAGGACTCTCTTTTATAAAGTATGCCATATGATCTACCTTAAGCTGTTAAGCTTTCTCTCCAAGGCACTTGGCTTTGAAATTTTTTTTAGGAATAGTCTCAATAGATAACTAAGAGGTGGGGGTGAATCAGTTATCTACTAGATTCAATTCTTTTGCCAATTAAGTACAGAATAACTTTAAACATAAACTCAACAAGATAACACATAATTGAAAAACATAATTTTGGTAATGGGGAAAACCAAATTAGGTAAAAACCCTGGTGGGAATTAGCACCCACAAATAATTGCACTAGTTTATAATGATCCTTGTTAGAAGATCTTGCAACCCTGTTAGGAGTTGATCTTTACAATACAATAAGTATAGAGACTTAGTCAAAGGCCGGACCCTGTTGGGAGTCTTTTACAAATAACCCTGTTAGGGGTGAGGACACATTGTCCAAGAGCTCACTTCTCAAATGATGAAGGATGCAACCTTCTATAAGGCAGATATACACTATATCTGATATTGAACTGTTTGAGTAGACCTATTGTCTTGATTAGTACCAATTAATTGTAATCTTCTTCTGCTTCTTCACATAGATCTTCAAATTTTACTATATAAATTTCTGCTCTGCTCTGTCTTTTCTTTTTCACTCCATTTTCACTCTTAGCAATCACATTTGAATTGCTATATGTATCTTCCCCAAGGATAAGGTCATGACGGCTGTAGGAAACACTTCAGCAACTTCCTTGTCGGCTTAACTAAGCATGCAATCAAAGTTAGGACTACGCAGCTCAAGATTAGTGGATGCATCGCTTCACATAGTCGGCTCTACCAAATTAACTCAAACATCATGTTTCTATTAAAACATGTTTAGCACCTTTGGATAATCATCATTAACTTATAAATAAACATGAATATAAAAATGCATATTCAAAAGATAGGCGCAACTCAAGAAACAATGTAAATACGTCGGCTCTTAATAGATAATCTCCAGAAACTGTAACTGCCAAAATAGATTAACATAACTCAATTGAAACTGCATATCTGAATCTACGTGTATGAACATTGAATCAAGAACATGTCTAAAACATAGATGTAAACTTGCAAGGCTCCAGAATATTTGTACTGATAATTGCTTACAGGACACTACTGTATATTATATGTTGTCATCAATAACAAACATACATTCAACTATTTGCACAAAAGAAAATCTCCAACATGCTCTTCTTGGGGAATTACCAAATCCCATGTCTAGCCATATTCTTAGTGACACACCTTAATAGGCTATACAACACTCTTTTAACCACCTTAGTTTGGCCATCTATCTGAGGATGGTAGGCTGAACCAAATGAAAGATTAGTACCCAATCTATTCCACAATGTTTTCCAGAAATGGCTCATGAATTTCACATCGCTATCTGATACAATACTTAGGGGTAGAACATGGATCCTCACAATCTCCTTAAACAAAAAATATGCTATATAGCTAGAATCATAAATAGTCTTGCAAGGCATAAAATGACCCATTTTACTAAATCTATCAACCACAACATAGATGCTGTCATATCCTTGTTTTGTCTTGGGTAAACCCACTATGAAGTCCATGCTCACACACTCCGATGGCCTATTTGGGACTGGTAAGGGTTTGTACAAACCTTCATTGCTTATTCTTCATTTGGCTTTCATGCATACTACACATTGCTCAACATACCTAGTTACATCTCTTATCAACTTTGGCCAATGGTAAAACCTTTGTACTAGTTCCAAGGTTTTTTCATACCAAAATGACCACTCAAGCTCCCATTATACTTCTCCTATATGAGGTTCTCTCTCATTGAACCCCTTGGCACACACAACTGATTACCCTTAAATAACAGTCCATTTTGCAAAGTAAAATAAAAAAACTTGCTATGGAAATCATTTTAAAAATCAATACACACCTTGTAGGCTTCAGAAAATTCTTCATCTTCCTTGTAAAGATCTCTAAAACTTTCTATGCCAATGCTATTCAACTAAACTTCTTAGATTGTTAACAACCTCCTACATAGTGCATCTACAACCTTATTCAATTGCCCCTTCTTGTGCTTAATTGTGAATGTGAATGCTTGGAGGTATTCCATCAATTTTAGGTGTCTATTGCTTATTTTATCTTGGGTATTGATATATCTAAGGGCTTGGTTGTCAGTAAACACTACAAATTCCTTGGGTAGTAGGTAATGCCTCCACTTTCTAAGTGACTGAACTAAGGCATAAAGTTCCAAGTCATAAGAAGACTACTTCTTCTTGGATTCATTTAATTTTTCACTAAAGAAGGCTACTAGCATACCTTCTTGGCTTAACGCACCTCCTACTATCATCCCACTTGCATCATACTCAATTGTAAACAATTGTCAAAACTAAGCAATTTTACGACAGGTTGTGTTGCTACTTGCTTCTTCAAAATTTGAAAGGCTTTCTCTACTTCTAAGGTCCACCTAAACTTGGTTTTTAACCCACCCTTGATGGTATATAACAATGGTACAAAAATACCACTAAAATTCCTAACAAATTTCCTGTAAAATTGGGCTAACCCATGGAAACTTCTTACCTCAGTTGTTGTGATAGGTGGTGGCTAGTTTAGGAGAGCTGCAACTTTGTCTTGATCCATCTTCAAGGATCCCTTGGACACTACAAAGCCCAAGTACACAAGTTCTTTCTTTAAGAACTCACATTTCTCAATATTGATAGCTAGCTTTTCTTCATGTAACCTCTACAATACAGTCTCTACATGCTTGATATGCTCCTCTCTTGTTTTGCTAAAAATCCATATATCATCAAGATATACAACTACAAACATCCATGTGTAGTCCTTGAGCACTTCATTCATGAGCCTCATGAATGTGCTCGGAGCATTTGTGAGCCCAAATGGCATCACAAGCCACTCATACAACCCATCTGTGGCCTTGAATGTCATTTTCCATTCATCTCCCTCCTTCACCTTGATTGTGTGATAGTTACTTTTCAAATCTAGCTTAGTGAAGTAAATTGCCCCTCCAACACAATCTATTAAATCTTCAATCCTAGGTATGGGGAACCTATACCTTATTGTAATTCTATTTATGGTCCTTAAGTTTGTACAAAGTCTCTATTTTCCTCCCTTCTTGGATGCCAACATAATCGGGACTGCACATGGTCTAATACTCTTCTTGATTAATCCTTGGTCCAAGAGTTCTTCCACTTGCCTTTCCACTTCCATGTTCTGATCAGGGGTAAGCTTATAAGCTGCGTTATTAGGAAAAGATGCACCAGGGACAAAGTCTATTTGATGGCTTATCACTCTTCTAGGAGGTAAGGTTGCAGGAGTTCCATCACTTATTATATATTTATACTTCACAAGCAATTCATGATTTTCTGATGGTAAGGGTTCCTTGACAAGCTTCTCTTCTTCCTTGGGCTTTAGAAAAATAGCATATCCTTCATTGTCTTCATCCTTAAGGTCTTTCAAAAACTCCTTTCCACTACACAACAAAATGCTAGGAGTCTTGGGCTGTGGCTCATCCTCTTCCAACAGAGACTAAATCTTGAAAGTTTTGCCTCCTTTCTTGAATGTTATAGAATTCTCTTTCCCATCATACATTTCCCCACTATCATATTGCCAAGGCCTTCCTAACAGTAAATGGAAATCATCCATTGGTAAGATGTCACAAAGCAACTTGTCTTTATAGCCTACTATAGAAAATGCAACCCATGTTTGTGCATTCACCAATACACTTTGGCCTTTATTTAACCATGTCACCTTGTATAGATTTACATGATGTATTTTGGTTAGCTTGAATTTTTCTACCAGCTCCTCTGATGTGATTTTATCTGTGGAACCAAAATCCACAATAACCTTACAAACTTTGCCAAGGATCTTGCATCTTATCCTAAACAAAGCCCTCCTATGTTTGGGTTCATCTTTGACTGGTTGTCTTATCAACACTCTCTTAAACATGAGATTTTCTCCCATCTCTGAGTCTAGATGACCAATTTCAGGTGCCTTAACACTTGAGGTGTCCTCATGAGCATAGGCAACTCTTTTATCAGGGTTTGATGTAGTAGGTTTCTCAGGTCATCTATATGTCAGGTGGCCCAATTGACAATAGTTGCAACACTTCATCCTTGCAAATTATGAGTTGCTTCTACTTAACCCTCTTCCTCTACTAGGGCCTCCTTGATTACCCCTACCTTTGGTATAAACCTCCTCTTTCACCCTGTTGGTCTCTTCCTCTACCTCTGCTTTTGAAGTTAGATTCACCTTTCTTTCTATTATTTTCCTCCACCTTTAGAGATAGTTGATGACACCTCTGAACTGTACTTGGTGTCCATAAATTAATCTCTTCTTGGATGTTCTACTTTAAACCACCCAAGTACCTTGCCAATTTTATTGATTCTTCTTCTTCTTGTTGCTTAGAGCTAAGACACAATCTCTGAAACTCCTCTCTATAAGAGGCCACATCCATGTCTTTTTGCTTCAGATTTTGCATTTTCCTAAGGAGTTAAATCTCATAGTCTTCTGGCAGAAAGTTATCTTTTAGCTTGGTCACCATGGAATTCTAATTGGCTATAGGCTTCTTTCCCATTCTAATCCTCTCATCTTTTAGATACTTCCACCATGTTAGTGCTGACCCTTTGAGTCTTCACTTGGCCACCTTAAGCTTATGTGCCTCTGTCACACCTTCACATTCAAAATGGTTCTCCATTCCTTCAATCTAATCCATCACTGCTTCAATGTCCATCTTCCTACTAAATAGTGGTATTCCCTCCAATGCCTTCCCTCCTAGGGCTTTTATGGCTTTCATTAAAGACAGGGTCTGTTTCAAGGATAATATCTTCCTCAACAATCTTTTTACCCCTTTCATGACCTTCTAGGTCATTGTTCCTATCTGCACTAGTAACTTATTCTAGCCTTATCTTCATTCCTTCTAAGACTTCTTCAATGAGTCTGTTCTTCTCCTTTTTCTCATTGACCTCTTTAGCTAGCTCTGCATTAGTCACCATGTTTGACTCTCCCACTGATTCACCAGTAGCTGCAGACATACACTGTTTTCCCAAGTCTTTAACTTTCTCTTATACCAATCTGATGTAACAAAAAGACTTTCTCTATACCCTATCTCCTTCTATGGTATCCTATAGGCCACTTCTTTGACCTATTAGGGTTCTTTACTAACCCTAATCTACCAAGGATTCTCTACACAAGATCCTTCTTCTTATAACTTGTATACATCAATCAAGAAATCAAATCACTCATCACCTAGCCCATGGAGCTCTTCTTGCACCGCCTTCACTAAATGATCCAACATGGTGAAGATCAATCCCACATGTAGAGGTAGGCTTCTAGCATGTCAATTATATCCAATCTAATTCCTACAAATACACTTTCCAATATAACTCTAAATGAGTTCCAAGAACCATAGAAAATTCACCCAAAACAGGGCTACAAGCAATTAGGCCTAATTAGGCAAATTTTTTCCACATAACTTGAAATTATCATTAACAAGATGCAAAAATAACTTTTCATTTTGACACCCTTTATAGATACCTAAAGGATTTTCTAGGTCTTTCCCTCCCAAACTGTCCGTACAGTGGGTTCCTACTTACAAGCCTAAATTTAAGGGTTTCAACTCAAAGTGAGCATATCCATCAGAATCTTCATTTTCAACATGAATAATCACAAACCAAAGATTCCAATTTAATTTGGGTCTTCTTCACACATATTTCCTCCCCTCCACAAGCTTTGATTGAAGCAACCAATGCTTTCAATCCCTCTTTTCACCTATGTAACTCTCTGTGATACCGAGCCATGAACCTTTGGCTCGCTTAGGGAATCACTATAAAAATAGCTTGCTTGCCTTCCAGGGCCCAATCTTCACTATAAAATATTCACAAGGAGTTATCTTCCTAATCCCAAAGGCCCGCAGAGATCCCACAGTGGGAAGAGAAGCTATGACCCCATTTGTAGAAACTACCTGGTTCAGACCAGTGCTAGTGCAGAAATAAAAACCTTTTACACAAGCAAGGAAATATGAACAAAAAAAAAAAATTATCACATGTAGAATCATGAACTCAAACACACTATCTCATGCACCAAAGAAGCTGCAGAGTTCAATCCATTAAACACCAAGATGTCAAGAAAAAGCTTAACTGTAGCTGGTTTTTCAATAACATAGTTCGTACATAGAATTTCCAAAATAAACCAACCTCATACAAAGGTTGAGGGAGGCCTTATATTGTTGGGTATGACCCTATCTTGACAGTTTAACATAGTTAGAAACCCAAATTCTTGAAGAGACATCATTGCAAGAAATGTTGTCAATGTTGTAAATGACAACATTGAAAACTTTTACAACTTTTGAATTCTTGCATATAAACTTCATCAAAATATTGAGAAACTTAACCAAATGCATATATAGGCTAAGTAAACCATCCCATAGGTCTCCTACACATTCCTTTGTCCAATTTGACCCCTACATGCCTAAATGTCACTTTTTCCACAACATTGGCAACATGTACACAAATTGACAAATTTGGACAACACTTCCAAAGAAGGTCACTAAGGACCTAATAAGGCCTCCTAATATAACTCAACACACCCTAAGACCCATCTAGTCTTATTATTCCAATAGTGGTTTTTCTAAGACCACTTCAAGCCAAAAAACAAACTAGAAGCCCTAGGTTACCATTTAGCCTTACTTAGGTGCTCCTGCACCATACTGCCCCACAAAGGAAATTCATGTCACTCCTTTGGACAGAATGTCTTCAGAGATGCCCACTTTCTTGATGTTTGTAGCTACAATCCATGTTTCCTATTATTCAGGCCTATTCTTCCACTTGATGAGGTGCTCCATGTACACCTTGTGCCTTGTAGTCTTCTTAACTCTTGAATCCAGAACCTTGTCTGCTTCCTACTATGGCTTGGGAGGTAATATAGTAGGTTCAAAATCACTCCTAATCCTTGGATTTTTTTGGTTAATCTCACCTAATGACCCTTTGAATTTGATGAAGTCATGTACATTAAAAATAGGAGATATGCTCAAATATGAAGGTATCTCTATCTTGTATGCATTAGCCCCATACTTGGCTATGATATTGCAAGGTCCCACCCTCTTCATTATAATTTTAGTAGGCACACCCTTCTACAAACTTGATTTTTTCAAATGAACCATCACATAGTCACCTACCTCAAACTGAATGTCTCTCCTCTTTTCATCCACTTTTGCCTTCAACTTTTGTGTACTATCTTGTATGGTATTTTTAACTTGATCTTGGATCTCCTTCATGGTTTGACTGAAGTCCTCAGAATGACCACTCCTATACTCCATACCTCCAAGATTTCTAAGCTCACACACACCCCTTGGGTGCATCCCATAAACAACTTCAAATGGGCTTCTCCCTATTGTTCTGTTCTTTCTATCATTGTATGCATACTCTACTTGGGGAATGACCACATTCCATGTCTGACCATATTCTTTAGTGAGGCACTGTAATAGGTTACCCAAAACTCTGTTAACCACCTTAGTTTGACCATTTGTCTAAGGATGGTAGGCTGAACCAAATGAGAGATTAGTACTCAATCTATTCCATAATGATTTCTAGAAATGACTCATGAATTTCACATCCCTATCTGATACAATACTTAGGGGTAGACCATGGATCCTCACAATCTCCTTAAAGAAAAAATATGTTATATAGATGGCATCATGAATAGTATTGCAAGGTATAAAATGACCCATTTTACTAAATCTATCAACCAGAACATAGATGATGTCATATCCTTGTTTTGTCTTGGGTAAACCCACTATGAAGTCCATGATCACACACTCCCATTTCCTATTTGGGACTGGTAAGGGTTGGTACAAACCTGCATTATTTTTTCTTCGTTTGGCTTTCATGCACACTACACATTGCTCAACATACCTAGTCACATCTCTTATCAACTTTGGCCAATGGTAAAATATTTGTACTAGTTCCAAGGTTTTGTTCATACCAAACTGACCACTCAAGCTCCCATTAGGCTTCTCCTATATGAGGTTCTCTCTCATTGAACCCCTTGGCACACACAACTAATTACCCTTAATTAACAGTCCATTTTGCAAAGTAAAATCAGAAAAATTGCTATGGAAATGATTTAGAAAATTAGTACACACCTAGTAGGCTTCATCAAAGTCTTCATCTTCCTTGTAGAGATCTTTGAAACTGTCTATGCCAATTCTATTAAAATAAACTTTTTCAACTGTTAACAACCTCCTACTTAGTGCATCTGCAACCTTATTCAATTTCCCCTTCTTGTGCTTAATTGTGAATGTGAATGCTTGGAGGTATTCCATCCACTTTAGGTGTCTATTGCTTAGTTTCTCCTAGGTATTGATATAGCTAAGGGCTTGTTTTTTCATTCACCAATACACTTTGGCCTTTATTTAAGCATGTCACCTTGTATGGATTCACATGAGGTACTTTGGTTAGCTTGATTTTGTCTACTACCTCCTCTGATATGATGTTATCTATGGAACCAGAATCCACAATCACCTTACAAAATTTAGCAAGGATCTTGCATCTTATCCTAAACAAAGCCCTCCTATATTTGGGTTCATCTTTGACTATTATTCTTATCAACACTCTCCTAAACATGATATTTTCTCCCAGCTTTGAGTCTAGATGATCAATTTTAGGTGCCTTGACACTTAAGGTGTCCTAATGAGCATAGGAAACTCTTTTTTCATGGTTTGATGTAGTAGGTTTCTCAGGGAATCTATATGTCAGGTGGCCCTATTGACAACAGTTGTAACACTTCATACTTGCAAACTATGAGTTACTTGTACCTGACCCTCTTCCTTTACTAGGGCCTCCTTGATTACCCCTACCTCTGGTATAACCCCCCCTTGGAGTAGTTTCATTTCTATGCTCTGGTCAATTTAGTTTCACTTTGGTTTCTTTTCTCATTTCCTCTACCTTGATAACCTCCTCTTTGACCTGGTTGGTCTCTTCCTCTACCTCTACTTTTGAAGTTAAAGTCACCTTTCTTTCTATTCTTTTCCTTGACCTTTAGAGCTAGTTGATGACACCTCTGAACTATAGTTGGTGACCATAAACTAATATCTTATTGGATGTTCCACTTTAAACCACCCAAGTACCTTGCCACTTTTATTTATTCTTTTTCTTATTGCTTGGACCTAATACACAATCTCTGAAACTCCTTTGTATAAGAGGCCACATCCATGTCATTTTGCTTCAGATTTTTCCTTTTCCTATGGATTTGAATCTCATAGTCCTCTAGCATATAGTTTTATTTTAAATTGGTCACCATGGCATTCCAATTGGCTATAAATTTCTTTACCTTTCTAATCCTCTATTATTGAAAATACTTCCACCATGTTAGTGGTGACCCTTTGAGTCTTGACTTGGCCACCTTAAGCTTCTATGCCTCTATCACACCTTCACATTCGAAATGGTTCTCCATTCCTTCAATCATCCATCACTTCTTCAATGTCCATCTTCCTACCAAACAATGGTATTCCCTTCAATTCCTTCCCTCCTAGGGACTTTATGGCTTTCAAGAAGGGTTCTTCATTCAAGACAACGTCTGGTTTACGGATAATATCTTCCTCAACAATCTTTTTACCCCTATCATGACCTTCTAGGTCTTTGTTCCTAGCTATGTTAGAAAATTATTCTAGGATTATCTTCATTCCTTCTAAGGCTTCTTCAAGGAGTCTATTCTTCTCCTTTTTCTCATTCACCTCTTTATCTAGCTCTGTATTAGTCACCATTTTTTACTCTCCCACTGATTCACGAGTAGCTGCAAACATACATTATTTTCCCAAGTCTTTAACTTTCTCTGATACCAAACTAATGTAACTAAAAGTCTTTCTCTGTACCCTATCTCCTTCAAGGGTATCCTATAGTCCACTTCTTTTACCTATTAGGGTTCTTGACTAACCCTCATCTCCGAAGGATTCTCTACACAAGATCCTTATTCTTTCAACTTGTATACACCAATCAATAAATCAAATCACTCATCACCTAGCCCATGGAGCTCTTCTTGCACCACCTTCACTAAATCATCCAACATGGTCAAGATCAATCCCACATGGAGAGGTAGGCTTCTAGCATATGAATTGAATCCAATCCAATACCTACAAACACAATTTTTAGTATAACTCTAAACGAGTTCCAAGAACCATAGAAAATTCACCAAAAATAGGGCTACAAGCACTCAGGCCTAATTAGGCACCTTTTTCCAAATAACTTGAAATTCTCCTTAACAAGATGGAAAAATAAATTTTGATTTTGACACCCTTTATAGAGACCTAAAGTATTTTGTAGGTATTTCCCTCCCAAACTGTCTGTACAGTGGGTTCCTACTTACAAGCCTAAATTTAAGGGTTTCAACTCAAACTGAGCATAGCCATTAAAATATTTATTTTAAGCATGAAGAATCCCACACTAAAGCTTCCCATTTAATTTGGGGCTTCTTCACACATATTTCCTCCTCTCCACAAGCTTTGATTGAAGCAACCAATGCTTTCAATCCCTCCTTTCACCTATGTAACTCTCTATGATCCCTAGCCATGCAACTTTGGCTCACCTAGGGAATCACTACAAAAATAGCTTTCTTGAATTCCAGGGCCCATCCTTCACTATATAATATATAAAAGGAGTCATCTTCATAATCCCAAATGTCCATAGAGATCCCACGCTGGGAAGAGAATCTGACCCCATTTGTAGAAACTGCCTGGTTCAGACCAGTGCCAATGCAGAAATGAAATTTTTTTATACAAGCAAGGAAATATGAACAAAAAAAAAAACCTAATCACATGTAGAATCAAGAATTTTCACACACTATCTCATGCAACAAAGAAAATGTTGAGTTCAATCTATTAAACACCAAGATGTCAAGAAAAATCTTAACTGTAACTCATTTTTCAATAACACAGTCCGTACATAGAATTTCCAAAATCAACCAACCTCATACAAAGGTTGAGGGAGGCCTTATATATTTGACCGTGAACCTATCTTGACAGTTTTAGATAGTTATAAACCCAAATGCTCAAAGAGACATCATTGCAAGAAATGTTGTCAATGACAACATTGACAACTTTTAAAAGTTTTGAATTCTTGCATATAAACTCGGTCAAAAACTCAAAAAACTTAACCAAATGCATATCTAGGCTAAGTAAACCATCCCATAGGTCTACTTCCAAGGTTAACGGAGTTCCAAGGTTTTTTTCATACCAAAATGACCACTCAAGCTCCCATTATGCTTCTCCTGTATGAGGTTCTCTCTCATTGAAGCCCTTGGAACACACAATTGATTACCCTTAAATAACAATCCATTTTGCAAAGTAAAATCAAAAAAATTTGTATGGAAATGGTTCCAAAAAATCAGTACACACCTTGTAGGATTTAGCAAAGTCTTCATCTTCCTTGTAGAGATCTCTGAAAATTTCTATGCTAATTCTATTGAATTGAACTTCTTGAACTGTCAACAACCTCCTACTTAGTGTATCTGCAACCTTATCCAATTAACCCTTCTTGTGCTTAATTGTAAATGTGAATGCTTGGAGGTATTCCATCCATTTTACGTGTCTATTTCTTATTTTATCCTGGGTATTGATATAGCTAAGGGATTGGTTCTAAGTAAACACAACAAATTCCTTGGGTAGTAGGTAATGCCTGCACTTTCTAAGTGACTGAACTAAGGCATACAATTCCAAGTCATAAGAAGAGTACTTCTTCTTGGCTTCATTTAATTTTTCACTAAAGAAGGCTAATGGCCTACCAATCTGATGTAAATACAAGTCTTTCTCTTTACCCTATCTCCTTCTAGGGTATCATATAGGCCACTTCTTTGATCTATTAGGGTTCTTGACTAACCCTAATCTCCCAAGTTCTCTACACAAGATCCTTCTTCTTTCAACTTGTATACACCAATCAATAAATTAAATCACTCATCACCAAGCCCATGGAGATCTTCTTGCACCACCTTCATTAAATGATCCAACATGGTCAAGATCAATCCCACATAGAGAGGTAGGCTTCTAGCATGTCAATTGGATCCAATCCAATACCTGCAAACACAATTTTCAATATAACTCTAAACAAGTTCCAAGAACCATAGCAAATTTACCCAAAACAGGGCTACAAGAAATTAGGCGTAATTAGGCACCTTTTTCAAAATAACTTGAAATTATCCTTAACAATATGGAAAAATAACTTTTTATTATGACACCCTTTATAGAGACCTAAAGGATTTTCTAGGTCTTGCCCTCCCAAACTATCCATATAGTGGGTTCCTACTTACAAGCCTAAATTTAAGGGTTTCAACTCAAACTGAGCATAGCCATCAGAATATTCATTTTCAACATGAAGAATAACAAAACAAATCTTCCCATTAAATTTTGGGCTTCTTCACACATATTTCCTCCTCTCCACAAGCTTTGATTGAAGTAACCAATGCTTTTAATCCCTCCTTTCACCTCGGTAACTCTCTATGATCCCTGGCCATTGAAATCTGGCTCGCCTAGGGCATCACTGCAAAAATACCTTTCTTTCCTTATAGGGCCCATCCTTCTCTATAAAATATGTACAAGGAGTAATTTTCCTAATCCCAAAGGCCTGCAGAGATTCCACGGTGGGAAGAGAAGCTATGACCCCATTTGTAGATACTGCGTGGTTCAGACCAGTGCTAGTGAAGAAATGAAAACTTTTTATACAAGCAAGGAAATATGAACAAAAAAAAAAACTTATCACATGCAGAATCAAGAATTTACACACACTATCTCATGCACCAACAAAAATGCAGAGTTCAATCCATTAAACACCAATATATCAAGAAAAAGCATAACTGTAACTAGTTTTTCAATAATATAGTCCGTACATAGAATTTCCAAAATAAACCAACCCCATAAAAAGGTCAAGGGAGGCCTTATATAGTTGACCATGACCCTATCTTGATGGTTTCAGATAGTTAGAAACCCAAAAGCTTGAAGAGACATCATTGCAAGAAATTTTGTCAATGACAACATTGATAACTTTTACAACTTTTGAATTCTTGCATATAAACTTGGTCAAAAACTTGAGAAACTTAACCAAATGCATATCTAGGCTAAGTAAACCATCCCATAGGTCTCCTACACATTTCTTTGTTGAATTTGACTCCTGCATGCATAAATGTCACTTTTACCACAAAATTGGCAACATGTACACAAATTGACAAATTTGGACAACACTTGCAAAGGTCACTAAGGACCTAATAAGGCCTCCTAATCTAACTAAACACACCCTAGGACCCATCTAGTCCCATTATTCAGCTAGTGGTTTGGCTAAGACCACTACAAGCCAAAAAACAAACTAGAAGCCCTAGGTTACCATTTAGCCTTACCTAGGTGCTCCTGCACCATACTCCCCTACAAAGGAAAGTAATGTCACTCCTGTGAACAGAATGTCTTCAGAGATGCCCACTTTGTTGAAGTCTATAGCTACAATCCATGTTACCTCTGATTCAGGCCTATTCTTCCACTTGATGAGGTGCTCCATGTACACCTTATGCCTTGTAGTCTTCTTAAATCTTGAATCTTGAACCTTGTCTGCTTCCATCTGTGGCTTGGGAGGTAATACAGTAGCTTCAACATCACTCCTTATCCCTGGAATATTTTGATCAATCTCACCCAATGACCCTTTGAATTTGATCAAGTCATGTACATTAAAAATAGGAGATATGGTCAAATCTGAAGGTAGATCTATCTTGTATGCATTAGCCCCATACTTTGCTATGATCTTGTAATGTTCGACTCTCTTCATCTGAAGTTTAGTAGGCACACCCTTCTGCAACCTAGATTTGTTCAAATGAACCATCACATAATCACCTACCTCAAATTGAATGTCTCTCCTCTTTTCATCCATTTTGGCCTTCAACTTTTGTGTATTGTCTTGTATGTTCTTAATTTGATCGTTGATCTCCTTCATTGTTTGAGTCAAGTTCTCAACATGACCACTCATATACTCCATACCTCCAAAATCTCTAAGCTAACACACACCCCTTGGGTGCATCCCATAAACAAATTCAAATGGGCTTCTCCTTGTTGTTTTGTTCTTGCTATCATTGTATGCATACTCTGCTTGGGGAATGACCACATCCCATGTTTGACCATATTATTTAGTGAGGCTTCTTAATAGGTTACCCAAAAATCTGTTAACCACCTTAGTTTGGCCATCTGTCTGAGGATGGTTTGGCTAATAGTAATGATGAAGGTTTTTATGATGATGAATCTATCATAGTTGATAAGGATGAAAATGAATTCACTTTCATTGTTGTCAAAGATGAAGATACTAAGCCTGTAGATTCCATGCCTACTAGTTCACTCATTGCTATCAAGGGAGAAGGTACTAAGTATGATGATCTTAAGCCTACTAGTTCTTTCATTTTTATTAAAGAAGATGATTGTAAGTCTGAAGATTCTATGCCTTCTAGTTCTACTGACTATCTTGTTGAAGAAAAGGTCCTTGCTTCTCAAGTTGTCAAGAAGGATGAATGGGTGATAGAAAATGGATGATCTCACTATATGACTAGTTATAAGAGCACATTTGTGAATTTTTATAAGTATGAAGATGGTAAGGTAATATGGGGAGACAAAACTGGAGGTATGATCAGAGGTAGACGCTATATTTCCCTGGATGGTAAGAACAATTTTGATGATGTATTGTATGTTTAAGGTTTGAAACTTAATATTATAAGTGTTGGGAAGTTGATGAACAAAGGATATGACATGCATTAAAAAAATGACTCATGAAATACCTTGAATAGCTCTGGGATAGAGATAACAATAAGAGCCAAGATAAAAGGTAACTTATTTCATTTTAATAGTAGTCTGAGAAGTTTCTTGATTGCTCAAATAGATGAAGGTTGGTTGTGGCACAAAAGGCTATTTCATGTAAACTTTCATAACATTTTTTTCCATAAGTTCTACTTATGATGTTAGAGATTTTCGTACAAGGAAGAAACCTATCAATTTATTTTTAAGGAATGTTAGTTAGGAAATTAAAAAAGAGTTACTTTTCATTCCAAATCTGAAAATTCTATTTCATTGTTAGAACTTGTTCATACTAACTTGTGTGGTCCTGCTAAGACAAGAAGCTTTCAACATGATAGATACTTTATGTTTCTTATTGATGATTACTCGGGGATGGTATGGGTGACTTTCTTGAGAGAAAATTTTGAAGCCTTTAACAAGTTTAAAATCTTCAAGTTCATGGTTGAGAATGAGATAGGAAAGAAGCTAAAGTGTCTGAGATCTGATAGAGGAGGAGAATTCACATCAAGTGATTTCAATACTTTTTGTGAGATGCATGAAATAAGGAGACAATTTTATACTCTACAGACCGCACATCAGAATGGAGTGGTGGAGAGAAAGAACATATCAGTTCTAGACACTTCTAGGACTATGATTCTTGAAAGGAACATTCTTCATATATTTTGGAAATAATTAGTCAGCACTACAGTATACACACTTAACTGAGTGTAGATCAAAGGAGGAATGGGTAAGATAACTTATGAACTTTAGTGTGGAAATGTGCCTATTATCAAGTGCTTTAAAATTTTTGGTAGTAAATGCTATATCAAGAGAGATGAGGACATAGGTATGTTTGATGCAAGGAGTAATGAAGGTATATTCCTTGGCTACTCTACTAAAACAAAATCATATAGGTGTTACACAAATAGATTGAAGAAGCTAGTAGAGAGTGTAAATGTGAAGGTGGAAAAAGGTCTTGAGAATCTATCTAGGACCTATGGATATGATTCTAATAACTCCAATGGTAATTAGATTTAGTGACAACAATTTCAGAACCAAGCTCCTAGTATGATAGTGAACATAGATGATGAATCCTAAACAAGGGAAGAAGCAGAAGCACAAAGGCCCATGGTAAAGTAGACAACACCAAGGTATGTAAGCGTAAAACATTCTAAAGATTAGATCAAGTATGTTTGATTTCTGAGATTGAACCAAAGAATGTGGATGAAGCCTGCAAGGATGACCATTTGCTTGATGTTATGGAAGAGTAATTGTCATAGATTGAGAAGAAAAACACTTGGGAACTTTTCCCAAGGCCAACAGAAAATAATGTTATTGGTAGCAACTGGGTATTCAGGAATAAATTGAATGAAGAAGGGAGAGTGATAAGAAACAAAGAAAGATTGGTGTGCAAAGGATACTCTAAAATGGAAGGGATCTTGACTATGAAGAAAATATTTCTCATGTGAAAATATTGGAAGAAGTTAGATTGTTCCGATCTTATGCTTATCATAAGAAATTCAAGGTATACTAGTGGATGTCAAATACACCTTTCTAAATGATGAGTTAGAGAAGTATACATAGAGAAAGCTAATGGATTTTAGTTGACTAACAAGCCTGACATGATGTGCAAGTTGAAGAAGGCATTGTATGTGTTAAAGTAAGCTCCTAGAGCTTGGTATTCTAGATTGGACAAAAGTCTAATAAAGATTGGAATAAATAAAGATAATGTTAATAGAAATTTGTAGTTTACAATAGATAGTGAGACCATTTTGAATGTTCAAGTGTTTGTTGATGACATTATCTTTGGTGGTAATGATAATTTGAGTCAAGAATTTTTATTAGAGATGCAAAAAGAGTTTGAGATGTCCATGATAGGAGATATGAAGTTTTTCCTAGGATTTCAGATTAATTAATCAGAAGAAGGTATATTTATATTTGAAGAAAAGTAAGTGAAGTAGATGCTAAAGAAGTTTTTATTGGATGACTCTAAACTAGTGTGAACACCTATGGTGACTGGTTGCAAGTTGACAAGAGATTATGAGTCCACTAAACTCAATGAAGCTAGATATAGATCAATGGTTGGTGTGTTTCTTTCTTTGACTCATACTAGGCCAGATATCATGAATGCAACGTGTCTTTTGGAAATATTTCAAGAAGATCCTAGACACAATAACGAGGTAGTTGTGAAGAGGATATCTAAGAATCAGAAAGAGATAGAGGAATTTTGGATGTTGTTTCCTAAAGTTAATGACCTCACCTTATGTTCTTATACTGATGCTAAATGGGAAAGTGAAGGTGATGACAGGAAGAGTACAAGTGATAGTGCTTTCTTTCTAAGAAACATATTGGTCTCTTGGTTGAGTAAAAATAAAAACTCAATTTCTTTGTCTAATGCAGAAGAAAAGTATGTTGATGCTACAAGTAATTGCACTCAAATAATATGAATGAGATAGATGTTATCATATATTGGAGTTGTATTTGAAGAGCCAATTTTTATGTATTATCATAATTCAAGTGCCATCAATATTTCTAAAAATATGGTGCAACACTCAAAGACAAAGCATATATCTATCAAGTACAATTTTATGAGACAAAAGGTTAATAAGAAAGAGGTAAGACTGGAGTATGTTCCTACCAAGGAACAAAGAGATAATATATTTACCAAGACTTTGAATAAGGATGCATTTGTGTATCTTAGAGCCAAGTAAGGGGTAATCATCCCCCCTAATCATAACTAAGATGTAGAGTGATGCATCAATCTAGTACACTTTATGCAGATACCATTCAAGTTGGCTTCGTGTTTTTGAGGCTACTACCCAAGTGGAGTAGCAAGATTGGTAAGATGTGGACTGTAGGTACAAAATGATAATGCATAATCAAAGTAGAGATGGAACTTTTTCATTCATTTAAAAGGGGGGAGAGGCATGTGAAGAAAATGTTCATGATGAGGAGAGAAGATTTGACGGAAGAAGAGAAGCATGTGAAAAATAAGTTATATACTTGCACATAAGAATGAACCTTAGTTAAAAATCAGTTAAGAAGAAGAGTTCATATCTAAGGTGGTGAAACTAATGGTGAGAAGATTATGTAATCATCTGGAACCAAGATAATCTTATTTTCAGGGGGAGCAGAGATAGAGAGATCTTGAAGGAAGATCATTTAGAGAGACTCTGAAAGATAATTGTGGATATTGCTGGTAGTATTGTTGATTATCTCTCTAGGATGTAAATTTTGTTTGTTTCTGATTGCATTACTTGTTTTTTTGCATCACATGTTTCCATAAATGCCAAAGGGGGAGATTGTTGGAAAGTTTGGATGTGTTGTCATTGATGTGTTTTTATGCAGTTTTGTCAAAGGAACAGTATGTTCAGAGGTATGGTGAAGGAAGGTTACTAAGGATGAGGATTTTTTCACCTCATTGGATTCTTTAGAGGTTTTTACTATGTCCATGTCAATCCCTAGATATTAACCTGACGATTTTTGTAAGTTATGAGATCATAGTTTGTGACAGGCTACTTTACTATCTGATAGTGTATCAAAATTGCATAGATATTATTTACACAAATACATAGCTTGAGATCTCTAGTCATGTAGCTAGGAATGTTTTAAGGACATTCTAATATCCCTTCAGTTCAAAGGGTTCATGATTTTGAAGGTCAGTAAGGCATTTTAAAGTATTATAGTGGAAGGTGGTTCTGTTCATGGGAGTGAGAATAGAGTGATGGAAAATAAGTTACATGGGATGGATTTGATTATTTATTTGAGATTCATGAAGCCTAAGGATGTTCTTGTATTATTTTCCTAATGATTTCACTTTCTACATCGATCAAGGTGATGATATTTGGAGTGAATTTCAAGCTGGTGATAAGTTTTCTTGTGTTCTTGGTTGACTTGATCAGTAAATTTTTTATGGATGATTGGTAAAAAATTTTGTGGAAGTGTTGTGATCTTGAGGTGATTATGAAGGATCTAAGATATGTTAGGTCCAAAATATTTCATCAAGGTTGTTGATTTTGGCCTGGTGAGATGGAAATTGAAATTTAGGTTTTTGTTGTCTTGCTCTTTGTAAAAGCCTGATGAATTAGTGAAGAAGTGTGGTTGCACAAGAGAAGGATTGATCATGGATACCGGGGATTTCTTGTTAATAAGTTGTGTAGATCTAGTGAAGGTTTAATTTTTCATCTGGAGGATTCAAAGAGAATCACAATATTAGATTTGATTTTACTTCAACGGAACTGACTAAGGCATAACTAGATATCACTATACTCTTCATAAATTCATCGGATTGCAATCTGATTTTTGTTTGTAAGATAGTGAGTCTTCCTTAGGGTTGGAGCCCAAGGCTCATTGAGAAGTGACCTCTAGGTAGTGTGCCTACATGTATATGCATTCCTCATATGTATTAAGCTTATACTTATAACAAGGTATTTGTCTTATTTCAGGTTCAAGCCTCACTATGGTTTTCACCCTAATTTTGGTTTCAAAGATTAAAACAAATTTGGTGTTATGTGTTGGGGATGTTTTATAAGTTGTGTTTAATTTCTCATATCATTATAAATAAGATATAAGGATTTCTTGCATAAAGGTTTCAAGGTTTAAGGTTTTAGGGGTTATACAGGGTTTTGGGAACAACTGATTCAAACCCCCCCCCCCTCCCCGCTCAGTTGCTTGCTACCTTATTTCCTACAAATTGGTGTAATGGAAGATTATAAAGAAAAATAGGTATTCTAAAGATAATATAAAAAAACTACTAAAAAATAGATGTTACAATAGACACGAAAAAATAGAGTAAATTATAGATCCTCAACTTTCAAAGTAATCTAAAAATATAAATAATGTTACCAACGCATGATTAGGCATGGACAAAAATGATCATACTAGGAAGCCATGCTATACTAAGTAAACAAAAAGAAAGGTATAAATATTGATAACAAAACCTCAGGGGAAGTTATATAACACACCACCACCACCTTGGGGTTCTCTCTCTCTCTCTCTCTCTCTCTCTCTCTCTCTCTCTCTCTCTCTCTCTCTCTCTCTCTCTCGTCATCCCTAGGTATCCCCCCCAACCTTTTTTTATTGGTTATATCTATTTTATCTTCATTCTCTTGTTCACTATCTCTCCCTCCCACCATATATCTATCCTCATCCTTAGGTATCCCCCCATAACTTTTACAGCTCTACTTTCCTTCCATATCTCATTAATCACCTCTCTATCCTGGATTCTTTCACTCTAACTTTTATCTCTCCCCTAGGCTCTTGATCTCTCAATTCTATATCTATTCGGGCCTCTATAGTTCTTTCTAACAATCTCCAGATCTCTCTACCTCCTGACCCATATTTCTCTACTTATGAACTTACTACTCTAATTTCATTTTCTCTCACTTCCTCTCTACCTATACCCTCTAGGTCTCTTAATCACTCGCTATTTTAATTTCCCTCCCGCCTCCCTCTTTATCCCTATTTTTTTTCTTATCCCTCTCCTCTTTCCTCCCCTTTCCCTCTCTAGGTCATCACTCTGGATATTCACACTTCAACATTATTCAATGACCAAAACACTTTCTATAGTATAGATTTCTCACCCAGGCACACCATGGGGGATAATACAAAAACCTATATGAAAGAGTGAAGAAGAAAGAGGATGGAGGTATATATAGAGATGAGGCTGAGGATAAAAGTTAAGGTAGAGAGTGAGAGAGTGGGAGATTCATAGGGAAATAGAGGTTGGAGGAAGTGAGGGGAACATGTGTAAAGAGAGTTTAAGGAGACATATATTAGAGTGGGGGTGAGAGATCAAGAGAGAGGTAAGGATATATTTTGGAAGAGAGAGGTAGAAAGGGGATAGAGGAAGAGTGATAGAGAAAGAGATAGGTCTAGTGTTAACTGGAGATAGTTGTATAAAGAGCGTGAGAGATAGGTCTATAGTTTTTTGTGGTAAGATTTCATTCAGAGGAGGACATACATGTGGGATTCACATCCCTCTCTATGCATCCCTAGGTTTCTTCCTTCAACCCTCTAAAGGGTGCAATTGATATATTTCATGTTTTGATAAGGTTTCCCTATCTTCCCCTTCATTTTGGGTATGATGAATCCTATGAGACTATTTGTAACTCTAGGTAAATTTTTGAAGGTCGATTCTATTACACAAACCTTTAGTCACACTTATTTTCCTCATATCCTAGTAGAAGTCTAGATATTTTTAAAGATCTTATTGGAGAGATAAATTTATAAGTTAATGAGAAGTCTTGGTATTAGCTAGTGGACTATGAGGGGATTCATTTTCAATACATATGTTTTTTTTAGTGATTGGTGTTTTCAATCATATCAATGCTCCTCTTATTGTCATTCTATAGTTGTAAGTTTATTGGTATGGTTGTGAAAATAATCACGGGGAGTTCGTTGATGATACATACATCAGTATGTTGGTATGTTGTAGAAGATATATTATTTTATATATGATTGATCAATAATGGTATTCTATATTATGAATATCCACCAACTTGGTGTTGATGTATACACCATGTGAAGGTGATGGTAGAGGCATTTTATTTATGTCACTTTCTATGAAACTTCGTTACTACTTGTTAGATTTCTTGCTTTGCTTGTGTATTAAGGTTGGATGTTAACTCTTCTTTGTGTTGACAATAATGTGTGTTGATGATAAGAGCTGAAGATAATTACAGTGAAAATCTCTCTTTTGGTGATAATGATATGATTTCATGATGATGTCATATTAAGATGAGGATTAGAAAGATGGCCTTGAGATGAGGTTGATAAGCATGACACTGGTCCTACTATAGGCCATTGTACTACCCACCAAGTTACTTCTAGGTGATATATTAATATACAAAGGTGTTTTGATCATTGAAGAATGTTCACGTGTGAATCTCTAAAGAAAGTAGTTTGTTGGCTACCTGGAAGAATGCTCTATTTTCCTTTCTTTTTTTCTAAGGACTTGCAATTTAGAAAATAGATTGTATGTTTTTTTGTGGATGTTGCACATCTACCTTATGAATTCCCCACTATTCTCATTGATATCTTTCGTAAATGCAATATGTTGGCAATTTTGGGTCTCTCTCCACATTGATATTTTAGTGTTGTGTCTTGGAGAGAATTTTAATGATATTTATGTGATGTCTCGATTCAATTTTCTCATGGAGATGTGTGCCACAAGCATGGTTTTAGCAATATGCTATATAAATTTATTTTCCTAGTCTTTTAGTTATGAAGAATATTGTATCAAAATAATTATGGAATCTTGGATCGATAAGAGAAAATGAAATGTATTCTTGGGAATAATTTCAAATGTTCCAGGAATATCTCTATGTGGCCCACATTGCAGTGATTGTGTACTTTAGTGTTGCATTGTGTATAGAATTTTTTTTCAAGGTTATTTATGATTATCTAGCTAATAGGGTCTTCTCTCTTTCTTATTTCATGTTCCTCATTACATAAGATGATGTTTTAAGTTTTTTTGAAGTCCCACCTTTCCATTTGGGGACACACACTAATTGGTTTTCTATTGAATATGTATTCAAGGTCAATTAATTGTATGCAACACATTACCCTATGCCTAACTTTTGAGGAGGTGGGCCAAGCATGTGTGTAATTTGGGGTCATTTTGGATGATGTATTAAGATGTTCTAGGTCTCCCTATATCTTAGATAGGACATATTTTACCATAATTTTATTTTGGGTTGGGACCTTCTTGGGATTACCCCTTGTCCCTTTTTCTAGCTGACCTAATTGATATTTTACATTTATTGAAATTGTATAAATAAAACACAAATTCAGTTTCAAAGTGGCGAATGTATGAGAGATGTAGAAGATGTCATTTCAGGAAGAAACAATGTGTGGTGGAGGTTATTAATCTAAATTAATAATGATTTCTTGAGACATCACATCAAAATCATATACATTCTAAGGAGAATGCTAGAAGTAGTATGTTGAAGGCTTATTCATTGTAATACTTTTCATGAGGGGTGGTCCCACAATAGTGTGTCCCACTTTTTTGAACATCCTGATTTTTGCTGAAATTGCACATTTTTAGAAAATATGATGATTTCAGCCTTGAGAGCTCTCATTTGAAGAATTAAATTTAAAATGTCTAGATAAAAGTCTCTTGGATCAAAATCATATTGGTATAATCTATCTACTCCTCACTCCCACCTATAATCAAGTCTCCTTTGCACCCATCAAAATGCTGACAAAAAATCACTTCGACATTAAATTTTGTGGGATCAAATAAATTCATTTGAAAAACCCAAATATAGGATGATAGTACTCAGAGAAATATTTCCAATGATTATGAGTTATATATATATATATATATATATATATATATTGATTTTATTAATACTTTTCTTTTTAAGTTTTACTAAACATATGTTTTCCGAAAAATATATAAAAAATATCTAGGAAATATGTATTTATGTTACCTTTCTATCAAAAAAAGAATAAATGAATTTTTATATATAGAGATAGAGTTAGAGCGATCCAAGTAAACCTATGACCAAATTATAATTAATGTCACTTCATAACTCAATAAACTATTAAATATTCAACCAAAATGAATGAAACCAAATGGATTCTCTAGCTATTGGCGTTACAAACCTAAATTCAAAATAATTACATTCTTATCAGTTTTATAAAAAAAATTATGTTGATCAAAGTGAGTGTCACTCCTAAAAAATTCTGATTTTTCACAAAAATAATTTTTGAAGAAGGAAAAATGGATACAAATGAATTCCAATATTTTTTAAAAAAATATATTTATAAACTAGAAACAAAATGATAAAAGTCACTAGTTTACATCATCTTCAAATTCTTAATGGTTTTACGACAATAGATGTCCGAAAGTGGAGTTTTGTTTTTCAGAATGTTCATTTCAGTGTCAAAGTTGGCCAAAAAGTGGGACACAATTTTGTGGGATCAACCTGAGTCATGTGTTGAGATATTGATTCTTTTCTATGGATCGTCCTTATATCTTTCTTGAAGATAGTGTGTCTTTTCAATAATTCATTTGTACCTTGGCTTAAGATAGTGAATCTTGGTTGCAAGTCCACTAGTGAACCTCTTGTAATACTTTTAATATATTGTAAGATATGCTCACTCTAGTTTTTCCCTCACTGGGTTTTCCATGTGTAAACTTGATGTTCTCTAACAGATTGGTATTAATTGTTCATCTTTCATTATTATTGATTAAAATTACATCTTTAATAATTAAAGTAAAATTTTATGATTTTCAAAGAATGCTTCACTACAAATTTTTCAGGTATATTCATTATTTTTATCTACTAGGCACTTGGCTTCTAAATAATCCTAAAATTTTCACTTGAAATCTTCTTCAGCTTGCTAGAAGAAATTTTTTTGTGACCACCTTATATTTTTCCTAAGGATGCTCCTACGGATGATGTTGTTTCTAAAGGGTCAATCTCATCATCCCCTATTTCTACCCCTCTAAGTTTTGCTGAGCTAACCTTGGTTGCTCAATTTTATTCTGCTCCTACCCATTCTATTATTGATTTACCTATGTGCGTGTGATTTTGTGTTAGGTATTTGTAGCTGCAAACACACACTTCAATGAACCATTACTGGGTTAGCTTATTATAAAATGACAAAATCATAATATTGAAACAATCTAGGCTAACCGACATCGGCTAATTGCCTTCTAGTAGGAAGGAGCTTGAATATTGCTCTCAGGTCATTGCAAGAAATAGTGACTACACCAGATCCTAAACCAAGGATTTAAAGAGCTAAATGATTGATTCTAAATGATATGCAAATGCAAGTTTGATTCCAAGCTAATTAGATTGATTTTAAAGAACCAAATGAAAGATGTTGATTGATTTTAAAACTCAAATCAAATGTGCTCTAAGATTATGGTTTACATGATTGAAAGTAAACTAACAATAAATAATCAAAAAGATATGAAATGTGAAATGCTTGAAAAATAAAAAATGAAAACTACATAATAACAATAGCTAAAAACTGGGATCCTTTGTGAAGGAAAAGAAGCTCTCTTTCATAGAAAATCTCCATCGAATCGACGGTCAAGATTAGAAGAAAAGAGTGGATCGGATTTGATTGAAGAAGCACAATCAATGTGCAAAGAATGTGATTATTTGAAGGAGTCAGTTGACTAAATTGACTGACCAGTCTTTTTGGAAACTTCCAATATCATTTTCAGTTAACAACTTTGTTTCAAAAATGATAAATAGTGGAAATCAATTAACTGAGTGGAACTGGATTGCTTCCAATTTGATAATTAGTTAACTAGATTTGATGATGTCATATTAATTTTTAAATATTTAAATGATTTTAAATGCACATTTTTGTTTTTATTAATTAATTTAATTCTTTTTTAGATTTTATTGACAATTTAGCAATTCTATTTAATTAATATATTATAATATCAATTAAATAATTAGTATAAAGTTTATTTTCCAATGTAATGTGATTTCAGGAATTAATTAATTAATCAAGTGTGATAATTAACTAGGACCTAGGGTTCAGGTCAGATTAGCTTGAATTTGATGAATTTCGTATTTTATATAGGACTTGAGGATATTCAAGATTAGGGTTTCTTGATGACAAATTAAGATTAGGGGTCTAGGGTTTAGGTGACCACTTTTAGGTCTTTACATTTTCTCCTCTTTGAATTGATATGTGATCAGCGCATTGATTCAAAGACTTGTTAGCGATAAGACCCAGAAGAGTTTGATTTGAAGCGATGAAACTGAACATTTTTTAAGAACTCTTAAACCTTTTGATTGGCTTAAACGAATTACTAGTTTGATTTGAAGCGATGATACTGATTACTATTATGAGATTTGGTTAGAAATAAAATTGCCTTGATGTGAAGTGATGAAGCCAATATGATCAATGTATCTAGTTTCAATAATGAGCAACTCGTATAAGACCAATCTTGTCTGGTTTCGAGTGTATTCACCACTATATAAGACCATTGATTATGTTGCCTTTGATTTAATATGATCTCAATTTGACTTGATGCGATGAAGCTGAGATGCCCCAAGAATTGGTGTCTTGATTGAGAATGTTGATGTCCTAATCCAGCCCCCTCGGGAGAAAAATAGAAATATGGCTACTTGCCCCAGTGATCAGAAGCAATTTGATTGATAATATGATGCAAGAAGAAGTTGATCTATTTAGAAATAGGTCCCAAGTGGTTAGGATAGAATATATACTTGATGGGAGTTCGTGTCTAACCAAGATTGACCAAAAGTATAATAGGAGGATTGATTAGAAGAAAAGCATGAGAGATTTCTATTTTTTGTGCAAGCGGTCAGTTGTAGTTGACTGAAAAGGTCAAATATAAAAAATGATAAGTAAAATGATTTTAGATTTTGATTTCAATCCTAAAAAATAGAATTAGGATAGTCAAATTAGCCAAGGGTGTAATGTTCATGTCAATCAACACACAACTTACCAGTTGGCAAAAGGAAGAATGATTGATTCATAAGAACGTCAGATCCTTCACATTGGAGGAAGATCTTGATATTATGTAGATTTCAACACCATGCAGATGTAAGACTAACATTAATGCACCCTAAGGTGTATTCAGTAAACCTTTAGCATTGAAAATTTTCATCATCGTGTGTTTTTGGAACTTCGGAGTCGATACAATCCTTATAGGTGCCTCTGCGACCATAAGAATATGAATATGACTTTCATCGGATAATATACGAGAAACTAACATAAGCATCAGGGCACAAAAGCCAAGATGACCTACATGTTGTTTCTAGTTAATGTTGCAAGAGTACACCAATATCGAGGCATTCAAATCCAAGATAACCATGGGTGAAATCTTGCATAAACAAGTAGAGAAATAATAGTCAAGGAGATAGTTCTAACGTCACCTTATCGTGCAAGTAAATAGGATCGAGGGATGTGAGAATTTTCCACCTTAATAGAGGAGCTCTTATCACATACACCCTGTTTATTCGACGTTGCTCAATCATCGAGACTAAACCAACAAGAAGTAGACAAAAAAAAGATTGACAAAAAATCAATGAGAACAGACAACATACAAATAGAAGTTCAGCATACTTCAGCCAGTTTCAAAGTTTTTAGATGTGTATATGTAGGAGGTGTTGAGAAACACTTTCATGCTTGTGATTGCGATGTGTTTGTGTGCTATCGATCTATTTTTTATGTTTGCGGTATCCAATGTGTGTTAATAAATATAGATGCGTCCAAAGATAGTGTTAAGAAAAACTTTTGATTAGGGTGTTGAGAACCACCTGTTGCGTCAGCAGTGAGATGTCCTTCACAAATAACAAGATTACTATCACTAGTGTAATCAAAAGATATGATCAAATTTTGGGCCCATTTCCCTTGGTAATAAACTCTGATTGTGATGATTGGCTTGACTCATAATGCGAGGACAAATATGATTTGATTACCCCCAGACTATGACTCTGGATCAGTTTCAAGAAAAGGAAGGTTCTCAAAAGAACCAAAGTGTCACAAAAGTGACTAAAATATTATGTACAAACTGAAGAAAAGGATTCCCAAGACTAAGCATTGATAGATGGAGAGCTGAGGTACAAGAGGTGCATGTTTACCAAGTTTTCACCTACTTGGCATAGATTCTATTTTTGCTACTAGGGTGCCTGTTTACCAGGTTTTTACCAAGGCACTTTTTCTTCTTTGTAATTTGTTTTGTATTTTCTCTTCTTCTTTTTTTATTGATTCATTAAGGCGCCTATTTACCAAGTTTTCACCAAGATGATCATTATTTTCAAGACTTTTTCCAATTTTTAGTCTTTTTAGAGATTACATGTTCTCAAGCAAGATTACATTGGTTTTCCACCAATATCTAGCAAGGTGTAGATCATTACAAATGGATTAGAAAGTTGATGGATGAGGCAAAGAGACAATGGTGGATGAAGAGGGTGAATGCGACCCTCAAGGATAGTCTCCTCAAGATTACCCGAGTTAGGAAGAAAAGAATACCACAATGTAGGCTCATAGAGTGGTATTGGATAGCATATAGGATACAAACCTGATGTCATGAAAAGCATGTGATCGAAAAGAATGGACATATCAAGAAGTTATTTTTTTGTCTTTTTTTAGAGAAACTATTTTAGCTTTTATTTTCTTCATTTTGATCAAGACCAAGGGGTCAATGAGATATGATAGTGATGGGATAACATGATTGAGATAAGGGGTGATGGAGGTATAACTGGATGTTTTGGTATCAGTACAAAGGATGTTTATGGATAGGGAGTATTGACTTGGGATAAGCAAGATCACGATAGGGTACCATGGATGAGAACAAGTGAATAGGCTGATGGAAAGGATAATGAATGTCAATATACATAATGCTAATGGATATGTTCAACCTTGTCAAGTTCACCGGAAGGAACATTGATTCTCATGGACTAGCTTGATGTAAGATATGATGGATAAGATGAGATGGAAGGAACTTACCCCCAAGTGAAGAGTGCAAGTAGGAGGAATTTTGCATGATGCATGTTTTCCAGGTTTTCATCATGGTACTTATCCAAGGCGCCACAAAAAATAGTTTTCCCCATAGGATGGATTTATTTCTCTTTACTTTTGCTACCAAGGCACCCGTTTACCAGGTTATCACTAAGGCACTTAATTATTTATTTATTTACTATGGAGGAAGTTTAAGTCTCTTGCGCTTTAGATAGTGCTCCTTTGAAAGGTATGCTATAATGGGCCAAGGCCACTATAAGTATGCTCAAAGATGCTGATAGGGTGATGGTAGAGAAGAATGATATGGGGGATAAGGAAGATGGTAGCAAGGATTTATCTGATGGATTGGATAAGAGGATTGGAAGGACATGGGATGGATGGGTAGTAGGTAGGTGAGGGATATTGGATAGGGTATTAAAGGGTTTGTGTAGAGGTAGATGGAAATGGTGATAAGGTCAACATTGACACACATCTTGAAGGGTAGTGGATGAATGGGGGAAAAATGGATGGAATAACTTAAGGCTTTGATGTACGAGTGGATATGGATCTTGGTACATGAGGACCCAAGATGGATGGAAATGGGGGTGAATAATTAAAGGTAATGTATTTTGGGACATAACAACCCAAAATAGAGTTAGAAGATGGGAGATATTTAGATGGAGATGAAGTGGAAGACTTTGGAAACTTTGATACCAACTTTGACTTTTCCTTTTTGTTCAAGTCTTTTAAGAGACTTGGGAATCCACATAACTTTTGATTTTATTTTTCTATCCAAGTCCTTTAGAACAGACTTGGAAGGACTTGGGAATCCACATAGAATTTTATTTTCCTTTTCTTTTGGTTGATTTAGAACGCAATTCTTCTATGATGGATTTAGGAACCCATATTTTATTTGATATTATTCTTTTCTCAATGCAACTTTATGGTCTCTTTAATATTTCTTTTTTCTTTGTAGTCACATGTTGAATAGATTGGGCATAGTGATCTTCATATGCAAGTGGATTCTTGTATTTGTGATTTCTTTGTTGCACATCCAAATTGCTTCCAAAAGACTTGGGAACTATGGATGGATAAGGGTGATATTACAGGTTCATTTGTATTGGTTGATAAGGAGGGATCAAGGATGCATGTCTTTATTGATCTTGCTAATGGATAGGGTAAGAGAATGACAAGCTAGTAGTGATAGGCATGGTGGATGGAGGAATATGAGGACCCAATATAGATGGAAGGTTTGACAGTTTGAACTTTGGGATATAGGGACCAGGAATGTACTTGGAGGATAGTGAAGGCACATAGTTACATTTGAATGGAGGGAGATAAGGTGTGGAAGGGATATCAACATCATTAGAGTGATCTGCATGACCAAGGCTCTTCCCTTTTGAATTCATTTTTATATCAATAGGTGCATGAGTAGCTTTGATAGGAGCAATTGAAGCTTGAGGGGATTTATTATTATGAAAGGGATTTGGAGGAATAATGTTTTTTTGAGGTGGATATGGAGGATCATGAGGAGGAGATGATGGGATGCTCAAATCTTGACAAGGATCTTTAGATGGTGTATAAAGGGTACTTTTCTCTTGATTTTCAATAGGCTCATTAGAGATGATGGAAAGGATATCTTGATCTTGATTGGGAGATGGAGGGATATCTTCTTGGAAGAAATCAAAGGGGGTGATAAAATCATAACGAGACTCTTGAGATATGTGACTTTGGTCAACCATTAGATAAGTTTGGATGGTGTCTTGATCTTGATCATTACTGATATTTTTTTCTTCACACTATGGATTTCCCTCTTGACATGGAGCCACTTCTAAGGATGAGGTAGGAGTTTTGATCCGCATGAGGGATTCTTGAAAGGCTAATGGAGTATCATTTTGAGTAAGAATGATAAGCGCTAAAGCACATGGATGCTTTGGGTCAATGATCTTTAAAGCCTGAGAAATACTTGCAGTCATATGCTGATTAGCTTAGATCTATTTTAGAGGTAGTCCTTGAGGGTAGACATAGTCATCATTAAGCTTAGTCTTTGATAGAGATGGTGTGGCTAGTTTTGAAGCTTTAGGAGATGAAGGAATGGTGGAATAAGTATATGTGAAATGTGAACCATTGCTAGACATGGATTCTTGATATTGATCATGCTTGGGATTAGATGAATCATTTGGATTTTCCACTTAGATTACACCATCATCTATGAGATCTTCGATTTTACATTTCAACACCATGCAAGATGAAGTTTTATGCTCATTATGTTGATGATATGCACAATAGGTACTCAAGAATTTCAATCAACGCTATGTGACTTGAGGTAATGTGATGAGATCATGCTCAAGAAGTTCTTCCAATGATGATTCATAAGATTGTCCCAAAGGAGTGAAGTCACTCTTGCGTTTAACCCAAGGTTTTTCTTTCATGAGGTTACTAATCCCTTTGGAGAAAGACTTTGTGGTGTTTTCAGTAGCTTTTAGGGATTTGGAGCCACTATTGTGAACAAAGATAGGATTTCCATACAAAGATTTCTCTATATTGGAAGGAAGTGGAGAGATTTAAGAATCATGATCAAATAGAAAAGCACAGATTGATCTTAATGAGGATTTTTTGGATGGTGTATCCTTTAACCCTATTAATTCCCAGATTTCATATTTCAAAGTTTGAACCTATTTTGATAAAGCTTCCATAAGATTCTCTTCTGTCTCATTATTACAACCATAAGGTTTAACCCATTTTCTTTTATAGATTGTAAGATTATCTTGATGCACTTTCTTAGAAGATTGAAGAGAAGGTATGATGAATCAATTGATTGCCTGCCATGTCTTGAATTGATATCTAAAGTGCTGACTAAGTCCAAGACCAAAAGACAAAAGAGATAATGGCCAACTCAGGGAGAGATAACAACAAATCTGATCTTGAGTCAAGGTTAATGAACCTTCTCTCACAACTAAGGATAAGGACAACACAGACAAATATGATTAAGATAACAAGTCACTTGGACTAGCACAACAAAGTTAAATTTTTGAAACAACAAGCGAGTTAGACTGTCAACAGATTGTAGTCAACAACAAACCAATAGTGATATTGTGAGAATATAGATTTTGTGAAAATTTGGACAAAATCATCATGACAAAATACCAACTTGGACAGAAATTTGACTTATTTTTCAGAGTTTTAAAAGTAGATGCAGAAACATGGATAAGAGTTGACAGTTTAACACCTAACAGTGTAGATTTTGAATTGTTGATCATTTTGATTATTTTTTTAAGTGTTTCACTCATGAAAGACACATCATGGAGATATTGTAGAACCAAGTATAGCAATCAAACCCTATTCCTAGGTGGTGAGAAATGAACAATACTTGTTTGAATCCTCTTACAATAAAATACCATATTCAAGTCGCGCAACTAGAAGCTTAGAAACACTAGCTCTGCTCCACAACACACACTTCTCGATCCTACAAAGCTTTGATTTTCTCAAGATCTGAAGATCCTAATAAATTTTTTGTCTCAACAAGACGGGTACATGAGAGGTTTCTTAGGCATGCACGTCTCACAATGCCCATATTAATAAGTAGAAAAGGATTTTTTACGTAACTAAAAATATTTTTAGTAGGGGTCTTCATTTAAGTGTATCCTCTATGTCCACGCAAGTGAGATTTGGGTTGTTAACTCCACAAAGCACCATAGAAAAAGTAGTCATGATACATGATTAAGACCCTGAGGCCCTACTTTGTGTTAGGCGAGAGCCGAGTATAGCTTAAATGTCACTTATCTTTCGAGCCTTTGATCTCGAGGAAGCATTTTTATTATAGTGAGTCGAAGAATATTGGCGTTAGCTTGTTCTCACTTAGGTTGTTCTCCAAGGGTGAGTAACTTTTCCCACTAAAACCGGCCCTCTAAGGTTGCAGATCTCAAACAAAAATGACAATAGTGTTTCTAGATTTCTATTCATCCCAAAAGGGCGAGAGCATAATTTATTGACATTATTTCCATTCCTAAAATACTAGACATGAGTTCATTTTAAGATGTCTTGCATGTGGGTTCCTATTTTAATAAAACAAAAACAATATGCAAGAAAAATGTTTATCATTCTATCGATTAAGGCAACCTGCAAGACAAATCATCAATATTTTATGTTTTAGTCTTCTTTTACAACATCCTACAAACCACTGTTAGGATGTAATCAAAAGATAATCTCACAAACAAAAAAGCTAAAGATTGGTTAGCATTATAAAATTGAAAAAATCAGAAAATTGATTACAGATTTAAAAACTAGACAAAAAATATGCACTTTTTAAAAAAATTGCACTAAAAAATGTTACCATATGAGCCCAAGCAAGGCTTCAGAAGCTGTAAAATAGAGGATTAGGTAGGTACAGTAATCCAAATCTACAATTTATGGTAAATCTAGAAACCAATTGAATCATAAAATAATCCCAACCTAGTAATCTTCAGCGAAGTCTACCCAAAATAAAAAAAAATCTTGAGAAAAGGACTTAAAATGAGAAATTTATGACCCTCTGAAGATAGCCTGCAAATTCAAAAATGCTAATGGTGTAGGCAAGAAAATTTTCAAACCCTACTAACGTCAGCAGAACACTATGCTAAATTTGATGGGCTATAGGCTGTCTCTAGAAAGCCAATAACCCTGTAAAATGATGGTGGGATGGCCGTCAATTTTAAAACCCCCTGCTGAGTGGAGGTGGTGCTTTTGGGTGGTAGAGCTTAGGCAGAGGCTGGGTTGAGGCTGAGCGGAAGAGGGTTTTGGCTGAGCGGTGCAGGGAGGAAGAGCATGGGTTAGTGTTGGGCAGAGGGGAGGAGGGAAGGAAGATTGAGTAGAGGGAAGGAAGCAAGGTGCACATTGTGATAGGTAGGGCGGGGGGAGGAGTATGAGCGGAGGAGTGTGGGGTAGGGAGTGGTGGTTTCATAATGGGAGTTAGGGTTTGGGTGGTGTTGAGCGTGGTGGGCGGTGGTGAGGAAGAAGGGAGGAGAGGAGGTGAGAGGCGCGGTGGAGGTGGGATTTTAGTCCCACGTGCGTGGGGGGTATGAAAAATGCTTTGTTTTTATATAAAGCTTAAAACAATTTAAGTGAAGCAAAGGAATAGGTGGTTGGGTTTGGTGCTTGGTGTTTGGGGGTAAAGTGTAAGGAAAATTTGCATGTAGAGTAGAATAGGTACAGAGGGTATATTAGGGATAAACCCTAAAAAAAAATTTAACAAATTCAACAACTTTGTTTTGATTTGAGTGCAGAGAGAATCTACCTCGATCCACGTGTAGAGGGTCGTATGGCCTTTTTGTTCAAAAAATGTTTGCCACTAGTTTGACTTTTGGTAGGTATAGGAAATTTTATAGCTATTTCGAACCAAAATGGTGATCTCAACATGATGGTGGCGTCAAATTTGGCTCAAAAGGAGGTGTGGGTAAGCCCCACATTGGGTGCCAGAAATGTGCATGTGATTTTTTGTGTCAGGTACTTACAGCTTCAAACACACACCTCAATGAACCATTACGGGGTTAGCTTATTAGAAAATGGAAAAATCATAATACTAAAACAATCTAGGCTAATTGACATTAGCTCATTGCCTTCTAGTAGGCAGGAGTTTGAATCTTTCTCTCAAGTCAGTGCAAGAAAGAGTGACTACACTAGATCCTAAACAAAGGATTTAAAGAGATAAATGATTGATTCTAAATGATATGAAAATGCAAGATTGATTCCAATCTATTTAGATTGATTTTAGAGCACCAAATGAAATATGATGATTGTTTTTAAAACCCAAATAAAATGTACTAAGATTATAGTTTTCATGATTGAAAGTAAACTAAAAATAATTAATCAAAAATATATGAAATTCTTGAAAACTTAAGAAATGATAACTAAATAATAACAATATCTAAAAACTAGGATCCTTTGTTGAGGAAAATAATCTCTCTTTTACAGAAAATCATTATCGAATTGACGGTCGAGATTAAAAGAAAAGAGTGGCTCATATTCGATTGAAGAAGCACAATCCATGTGCAAAGAATGTGATTGGTCAAAATATTCAATTGACTAAACTGACTAATCAACCTTTTTGGAAACTTCCAAAATCATTTTTAGTTAACAACTTTGTTTTGAAAATGATAAATAGTGGAGAATCAATTAACTGAGTGGAACTCGATTGTTTCCAATTTGATAATTAGTTAACTAGATTTGACGATGTCATATGAATTTTTAAATATTTAAATGATTTTAAATGCACATTTTGGTTTTATTAATTAATTTAATTTATTTTTAGATTTTATTGACAATTTAGCAATTCTATTTAATTAATATATTAGAATATCAATTAAATAATTAGTATAAAGTTTATTTGCCAACGTAATGTGATTTCAAGAATTAATTAATTAATCAAGTGTGATAATTCATTAGGACCTAGGGTTCAGGTCATATTACCTTGAATTTGATGAATTGCCTGTTTAATTTAGGACTTGGGGATAATCAAGATTAGGGTTTCTTGATGAGAAACTAAGATTAGGGGTCTAGGGTTTAGGTGACCATTTTTAGGTCATTGCAACCTATAGGTATTGTTTTCCAACTTAAATCTTCTACAAATAACATGATTTATTTTGGGCTCATTATTGTCAATGATTCCTCCATTGTTTATACTAGTAATGTTGTCCCTAACAATATTATTTATACTAATACTTTTGTTGTTGTCCCCCCTATTTCTTTTTTCCAGTATGTTTATACTTCATATTCTATAGTTTTTAGTGATTCCTTTCTTGTTTCTAATAGTTATGTTATTTTCCATATTGATGTCTCTCATTCCAAATATATTTTCTATCGCACACCCCTTTCTTCAATTGGTTAGCATTAATCTAATTATAAGGATGAATCTACTTGGATAATTATACATCAAAAATAGAAATATCAGGTTAGGATGATAGAGAAATAGAAACAGTGCTTTGATTCAATTAGTTTGTTTCTTAGTTGTATCTGTCTCTTCTATCCCTAAGTTGGTTGCATGCTTCTCTATTTTTGTAACTTGTTCTGCTCTAGTTCTAATTTTGGTGGTTTTTTGTTAGATCCAGAATAGGTGGTCCCTTCCCAACTTAATAAAAAAATACAATAAAAGTATCATCATCATCATCATTGCAAGGTTTAAGAACAAATAAAAGTTATAAATTTATAATTATATATGTTATAATGCATCAATTTATATCATTACAAGATATTAAGATTTTCCATTTGATAATTAACTAATCATACTTAGTACACACCAATGATGTTTTTGTGGCCAATATTTGTGAATAGATAATACATAAAATTTTAAGGATTGCCATATTTAAGAAAAAAAAGTCCTTATTTAAATTGCCAAAGAATTTATTCTATAAGAAGTTTTAACTGAAATATGTTCCACAATATTACATACATTATTATATGAGATTTGTGAAAATTTTCTAATAATAAATCATAACTATTAGTAACATTATTACTATATTATAAATATTTGGTTATCACTAATGATTTAAAATATAATATAATGGCTCTCATTGTACTTTATTAGGTAAAATGTATCTACAATTTATATTGTTCATAGAAACTGAAAAATGCTTTTGAATTGGTAATCTCAAGGAAATTTAATGTTCTAAAAGTAATTTTAGGTCATGTGAGCATTACAAATTGTTAGTACATTCTATCTCACAAAACACAAATAGGTTTTAGCTTAGTAATAGTAACTAAATATTATAAAGTATGTCCCTTAAACTCATTAATGATTTCCACCTTGGAATCTTTATATTTCTATAAGAATTTTATTTTTTTAAAACAAAAAGATTCATCATATTAATTAATGAATTCTCATATTATTTTACAAGAATCACTAAGCTTTTCTACTAATATTTTGTGATGAAAAAAATATTCACCAATTACTATAATTTTCTTGAAAAAATAAAATATTAGCCAATGAAGATTTTATTCTAGAAACACTCCTTCGCACCATTTAATTTTGAACCCTAACAAAAATTATTTCCACATAAAATACAATATTGTCTCACTTTTATTGTCTCACTTCCCAGCTCCCCTCCACTTTTGGTATCCTCTCTCGTTTTGTTATATTGGCTATATCCTGCCATTTTATGTCCTATGATCACAATTGGGCTTGTTAGTGTATGTAACACTTTGTATATCTGCTTCTCTGCTCAAGGATTTGGGTTTGGGTTCCCTTTTTTATACTATTATGTTGTTTGAGGGTGGCTGAATTTCTTACCTTGAACATGGCTTTGCTCATTCTTTGTAAACTTTCTTTACACTTTTTATTAATAGAGTTTATTTAGTGGCTTAAACCGCTTTAAAAAACACAAAATCAATTTCAATATATATACATGCGCTATAATAAGAAACTGTATAAAAACCCAAATTATTCTCTCTTCACGCTTTCATTCTTCTTCCATAGAAAATCCTTGTTCTCCAATATCTTTACGAACTTAAGATATATATACTCTACTAAAAAATTAAGTCTTAATAAAAAGTAGAAATATCCTCTCCGTTATAGATGATTGATTCCCAACAAAGAAACTAAAATCTGCAATATACTTGTGACTAGATGACATTCTCATTGATTTTAAAAGAGCAAAGTGATAATAAGATAATGTGGAAAGGAAACCATGATTACCTCAAAGATATCTGGATCGTTTATAAACTCTTGCCCACACATCCTTACCTCGAATGATAAGCTTAGCTTTATCGTGCCTCTTCAAAATTTTGTGAACAATATTAGCTGATTGAAATATAATTCGAGCATATAGTGGCTGAGCACCAAATGTAAGTCTTGGCATTATAACTCTCTCCACTACCTCTCCTTCAAATTGGCTACATACATAAAAGAAGTTTGAGATTGATTTTCAATTTGAGCTAATCCTTAAGACATAAACTATGCAACTTTCATATATATGAGATAATAAAAAGTTTAAAAAACAAAGTTTACCATACACAAAATTGTTTTAACTCCTTAAAACACATTTTACAATCTAAACAATGTTGATTATCAGCACCACTATGTGTAGAAGTCTCTCCAATAAATGAAGTTATGAAATAATGCCAAATGAAAGAAATGTACAACAACGTAATGAAAATGGAGAGTAATGACAATACCGGTTGAAATAGTCTATGAGATCTTTCTACATTAGAGGAGATCCTTTTGAGAATGTTAAGAACATTGCTCTCTCATTGCCAGGAATGGTGGCCAACTTCAATAAAGTTTTATCATCTATGTGCATGTCACTATGACCCCCCAACTTACTATGGATATTATCTAGGAGTTGGGTTTGATGGATCACATCAGAAGAAATCAAATTGTTTGAGGCATCAGAACAATTTGTAACCCCCTCACTTTTGGTTTCAGAAGGAATTAAATCTGGACCATTCATACAACATGATTCGTGCATTGATCTTGATAATGGCGATGTTCTTATACTTTTCTTCTCAATAGTTGAACTATAAGTTTTGGGTTTGCTTGTGTTGTCATGTAGAAGAGTAGAATCCTTAATGATGCAGTGGCAAATATTGACAAGAATTCTCTTTATGTGAAACCATGCAAAAGTTGCGTAGTCTGCTTTATTCGTAGGCTGCTTTATCATACCATGAAATATGAGGAGGTTGTTATTATTATTAGGGTTCTCAGCAGTGAGATCTGCATTAGAATGGATATATAAAATACAAAGGCAAGCCTCTTTAAGCAATGATTCGAGGACTTGATTCGAACAATCCATTAACTTTTTAACGACGTCTGGGCATCCTGTTTCTTCTAAATATAACCAAAATGCTAAAGCTTGCATTGCTACTTTCGACTCTACGCTTAAATTTAGTACAAGTCTTTTGTAAAGTTGGCGGTCCATGGCGTGAAATAGTTTTAGCTGTTCATCAGAAATACAGCCCATTGCAACAAGATTCTAAATAACAGATGATATGAATGAGAATGGACGGTAGGTACTTTCAGGTACTAGTCCATTTATATGGATACTCTCAAACGTCACACTCGATCGATACTCTCTTTACTTCTACATAATGAAAACTTATATAAAGGTTTTTTTCAATACAAATTTAAAAGCTTTTAGTTTACATTTTTTTTTTAAAATAATATATCTTCTTTCTATGTTTAATTACATAAATATGTTTACAAATTTAATAACGGTCATGTATTTGTGTAATGGCAAATATTATCTCCGTATTTTATCTATATATATATATATATATATA
>MU223269.1:3891398-3913641 GCA_018584345.1 Thuja plicata
TTGGTAAGTAAAGTTAGTATTATTTCCCATTATGCTGAATTTGAAGAATTCTCAACACTTCTCTACATTTCAATATCTATTCTTGTAGTTTGGAGTGTTGAAGTATTATCTCCACTCTAGGATCTACAGATAGCTAGCTATAAACCTTCACAAGAGAAAATATTGTTTCACCAAATGGATGCGTGTATTTGAGATGATATACAATGTATAAGAGCTTTTCATATAAAGGTAAGAGCAAGATATATGAGAGAATAGGATGACGTTGTACCATCCTAAAAAGTTAGCACCTATTATTGGATGTCTTTAGGACCTATTAGACCCCATTTTAGTGATTTCAAGATCCAAATGTATTTATGCTTGATTTCTTCCATCTTTCATTATCTCTCCCTAAAACGTTTCACACTTCTCAAGACCTAGATCTACTTTGAACTTAACAATACCAAGACTAGGTCAAACTAAGTTGGCCTTTTCCTAGACAAGGTTGACCTCATTTGATCTTGTCCTAGGCAATTGTGTTTAAGTGGGCACTGGGCCCAATGCGGAGGTTTTTCTTCTTGATCTTTATTTGTGGTCGGCCTGGCAATATTGAATCCTGAAATGATTATAAAAGGGTGTCTATCTCCTCTCATTTTGACATCCACTATCTATTATCCATTACTATTGTATGCAATTCAATTTTTTTGTGAGCTATTTGGTGATTTCAAGTGCACACAATCAAGCATTCAAGTTGTGCAATTGAGGATTTGGATTCAATATTTTAAGGCAAGCATCGATTTCAGGATCTCCAAGTCTCTTCCTTTCAAGAAAAAGAAATTTTTTCTCATTGATGCAATTTTCTCTTCCATGTTGGTCAAGTAGAGAAATTCTCAAGCAAGAAATAAGATCCATTCCTCTTCTCCATTCAATATTTCAAGCATACACTCATTAAAGATCTAGGATTTGGCAAGTGTAGATCCATTCATCTGTGAAGGAAACCTTGATTCTACAACACATTGAAAACATACATTTCAAGCATCTTCATGGATTTTATTGACTCCTACATCCATCCATGAGGGTGTTTTATGAAAGGTAAAACTGATATTTATCTTATTTACATTATTGTCCTTATGTAATTTTTATTCAAGGTTGATTCCTATATATGGGATTGACCAGGAAAGCCCCTTTCCACAACAATTTCCCCTTCTCCTTGTGAGAAAGAATAGGTTTGAGATCTAGATTTTGGGAGTTTCAGAACTAGTGATAGATCCTTCATAGATTTCATTGGTTTTTGTTAGCCTCCAAGACTAGGTCTACTTTCTTGGACAAGGTCGACTTTGTTCGACATAGTCCTTTGGATCCATAAATTTCACAATCAGGAGTTACAACTATCAGAGTGTCAGATCTAGAACCATTTCTTATTCTGATAGATTAATGACATTCAATTTGAGTTCTGAAGTTTGTTCCATCTTCTCTGATTGTCAAGGTGATTTCATTCTTTTTCTTTTCATCTTACATTTACTTTTATGCATTAGATCTGATATCATATTTAGTTAGTTGTCATTTCATTTCTCATATTTTGCATTCCTTTTATAGATTTTCATATCATTTTACATATCATATACACTTTGACATTAAAGGAACCCATGCCCACACTCCATCTTCAATTCTAAATCTAACATTAGCATCTCTTCATCCTTTTGGGTTGTGCTAATCTCATTTGGGTGAGGCTTTGGGCGTGTTCCTGATGTATTGTAGGCCCTCCATACCCATTTGATTGGGTGAGTGATCTACCTATAAATAATTTCTCACCATTTCATATGATATATCTTGGTGAACCCCACTTAGTTAATTTTGATTCTAATTTTAGTGTTAAATTCCCCTTCTTTGCATTTAGATCTCTTTAATATACATTATAGTTAGATTATATCTTTCCTTGTATGCATTTTGTTATCAAAATTTACATTACATGCTTGATGCAGTCAAGGATGGAGGATCCAATAAAGGATTGTCCAAACTTGTAGCCCACAACAAGAACACATAGTAGAAATAACACAACATAAGATATATCAATATCAAATTATATTATCCCATAATTTTAATTAAATGCAACATGTTGGGCTGTAAGGCCTTCCCAGTTAGGGCCAATTACATCAATAGATTCAACAAGATATCATAGGATCCAACTCTAACCATCTACCATATAGCTAAGTGGAAGAAACCATATCTGAACTTGTGCTCACAAGCCACCAAGCAATCTGTAATCTTGATCTACCCACTTGCAACTATCTACAGAAACTTACAAGCTTTCAGCTCATTAGCTTAATCTATTATTCTCTATCTTTCTTCTCATGCTTTTGCCCTCCCTCTAAAAATCAACCTAGACTCCCTTTTATACAAACTTGCCACAAGTCGGCTTGTAAACAATAATTAAATGACCAAGTCGGTCATCACTCTACAATGAACAGATATTAAAAGCACCAGTCGTCTGCACTTAATAACAAAATATATAGGAGAATGCACCAACACAGATTTAGGTCCACACAAACCTCAATGGGAGATCCCACATTAATTAAGCCATGAAAATTAAATTTAGAACTCATCGACCAGATCCAACTCCAAAATAAACAACTCGGGAAAAGGATGGTCGAGCAACAGAGTGTCTCAGGCAAAGAACACCCTAAATAATAGAAAATGACTCAGGACAAGCATACCCGAGCAACATAAGACAAGCCCAAGTGATAGAAAATGAACTCGAAGAAAGCATACCCGAGCGAAAGAAACCCGAGAAACTAAAAATGAATTTGGAACAAGAATACCCAAGCGACAGAAACCCAAGCAAAAAATAACTTCACTGAGCAGTCTCCAAACAAGCTAAAGAACAAAAGAAAACATATTTTTGGTTGAGTAGGATTGTCAACTACCCTAGGATGCTCATGCATCAGACACCCCAGGTGCGAAAAAGATGTTCTCAGAAGCTGGATGAACAACTCTTGGGATTCAACACATCAATCCCAACTGGTTCTTGATATACATGTCCTCCAAGTCCTCAACTGAAACACTCTTCCCTCGGTTCTTCTTCTGCTTCCCTTTACCACTAGCACTTGTTGATTTATCTTCATACCTTTGCACGCTCATGTCTGCACCATCCACTATAACCATTTCAAATCTACTAGGAATGCTCAAGTTCCTCTTACTGAGCTCTGCATCCTTCAAAGGAATAAAAATGGACTTCTTCCCATCCTTCAGTATAGTAAAGGAATTTCTTTTACCATCATGAATAGCCTCTCTATCATACTTCCAAGGTCTACCAAGTAAACTATGACAAGAACTCATCTCCACAATGTCACATAATACTTCATCTCTATAAGTACCAATGTAAAAACTCAATGCACTGCTCCTTCACTTCTACTTCATGACCAACTTGCAATCAACTTATCCTATAAGGATAAGGATGTCGCAACCTTTTCAAGCCAAGTTTCTAAACCATCTCTTCAGCAACCAGGTTTTTAGTACTTCCTCCATCAATAGTCACCTTACAATGTTTACCACCAGACTTGCATACAGTCTTGAACAAGTTCTTCCTCTGACAAGAATCAACTTTCTTTGAGGACAGCAAAGTTCTCCTAAGCAAAATATTCATACCCTCCACCTCAGGTTCATTCTTAGTAACCTCATTCACCACAACATTTCAGTGACTACCAATTTTCTTATCTATATGAGGATATTCAAATGATCGATGTCCTTCTTCTCCATAGTTGTAACAAGTACCTCTAAATACACCTCTACCTATTCACCTCCTAGGTCCCACAGGTTTTTGTTCATCTTCAAACATCGTTTTATCTTTTACCGACTGCTCTTGCTTCTCTTTCCCTTGAGAATTACCATAATGTATTATTTTCAACTTATCTTCTGCCTTCAGTGCATACTAATAAGCATATTCTACCGATTCAATCTTCAACATACCAATCTCATCTCGGATATTGAATTTCAAACCATTAACATACCTCGCCACCTTTTCTTTAGAAATTTCTCTATGCCCAGACCAAACATTCAACTTGTAGAAATCCTTGGTATAATCTTCCACAGTCATCTCCTTCTATTTCAGATTCTGCAACTTCTTAAACAACTCAAGTTCATAGTCAGCAAGAGTGAACTTAGCCTTAAGCTTTGCCACCATCAACCTCCACCGGTTGATCTTTATCTCACCTTCCTCTTCTCGGTCTCTTTGTAACTCTTTCCACCATAAGGTAGCATGCCCTTTCAACTTAGTCTGTGCCAATCTCACTCTAAGTGGATGTTCAATGTCTTCCAGCTCAAAGTAGTCTTCTAACTCACTGATTCAATCAATCAGGTCCTCAGGCTTCAATGTACCTGAAAAATTGGACACCTCCATTCTGTAGTTTATACTCAACTGAGCACCAGATCTCTATAATTGATCATATATGTCTCCTACAGATTTCTCTATATGATCGGCTCGGTCATCTCCACTAGATCCAGAAACTTCAAAATCTTCAGTAGCTTCTTCATAATCATCATCCATTCTCAGACCTCTATGCAATCCAACATTTATGATACCTTTTATGATTTCATTATTCATTTCCACCATCTCAGATTTGAATCTTTCTATTATCCTTGCTTCCACCTCCTCAAAAAGAACTACAATAGCCCTAGGGTCCAATCTTCTAGGATGCATCTCTCCAGATCTTAGAAAACCCTAAGCTCCACAAGAAATAAACCATCAGCTCTGATACCACTTGATGTAGTCAAGGATGGAGGATCCAATAAAGAATTGTCTAACCTTGCAGCCAACAACAAGAACACACAACGGAAAAACACCCAAGATATATCAATATCAAATTATAATATCTCAGAATTTCAATTCCATGCAACATGTTGAGTTGTAAGCCCTTCTCAGTTAGGACCAATTACATAAATAGATTCAACAAGATCTCATAGGATCCAACTGTAACCATCTACCATATAGCTAAGTGGAAGAAACCAGATCTAAACTTGTGCTCGCAAGTCACCAAGAAATCTGCAATCTCTGTCTACCCACTTACAACTAGTTGCATAAACTTACAAGCTTTTAGCTCATTATCTTACACTGCTATCCTCTATCTTTCTTTTCATGCTTTTTACCTCCCTCTAAACATCAACCTAGACTCCCTTTTATACAAACTTTCCACAAGTCATCTTGTAAGCAATAATTAAATGACCAAGTCATCCATACACTCTACAATGAACAGATATTAAATGCACCAGCTAGCTGTACTTAATAAAAAAATACATAGGAGAATGCACCAGCACATATTTAGGTCCACATAGACCTCAATGAGAGATCCCACATTAATTAAGCCACGAAAATTAAATGTAGAAGTCGGCCACTAGATCCAACTCCAAAATAAACAACTCAGGAAAAGGATGACCGAGCAATAGAGTGACTCGGGAAAAGAACACCAAGAGAAACAGAACATGGCTCAGGCCAAGCATACCCAAGCAACAGAAGACAAACCTGAGTGATAGAAAATGAACTCAGAACAAGCATACTTGAGCGACAGAAACCTGAGAAATAGAAAATGAACTCAGAATAAGCATACATGAGTGATAGAAACCCAAGCAACAGAGCACTTCACCGAGCAGTCTCCAAACAAGCTAAAAAAAAAAAGAAAAGATGTTTTTGGTTGAGTAGGATTGTCAACTACCCCCGGGATGCTCCTGTATCAATGCTTAAATTTGATAGTTAAATTTTCTTGGATTGCATATTTTTTTTTCCAAATTGCATTGCATTTCTCTTTCCTTTAATTCCCTTGTGCATGAACTTTATCACTTTGAGTCCCACCTATAGAATTTCAGTTAGAAGAAGCCATATGATTTGAAGGGTTCCTTTGATCCTGATCTCTCCTTCTTTCCTAGGAATCTTTATGAGACCAACATGCATCTTAGTGATCCCAATTATATCATGGAGAATAAATTTTATCATTCTTCTCATGATGAAGAAGAAGCATTAAGGGTTCATCTCTCACAAGTCCAAAATATTTCCAATGAATTTGAGAAGTTTAAACATTGGCTAGGTCAAGAAAGTAGTAATCTTCAATCTCTTTCCATTTTTGAAAGCCTAATGAAGCTCATTCACAATGATGAACATGGTGTTAACCTCTTACATAGTATTTCTCATCTCATTGACATGAATATCAAACCCATTTGGGATTATGCTCAAGAATTAGGCTTTACTATACCCACTACAAGTGTTGAGACCTCTTTTTCTATCTCTACTTCCATTCCTAGAGTGTCCACTTATGCGCCACCTATCATCACAACTTCAATTCAAACTTCCAATCCTAGACATGTGACTCTTCCTAATCATATTATTCCTTCTAACCCTTCAACTATGCCATGTGTTTAATTTCCTTCTTCCATGCCCAATTATCATAGTGTTCCTTTTTCATGTTCAACCATTCCTTCAATTTCCAACAATTATCCTAATATTTCTCATGTTTCTCATCCTACCATCCTTTCTAATGATTCTACCATTAATATCTTGGCTCAAACCGTGTCTTCTTTGCAACAAAAAATTGCTTCCATGACTCAATCCAAGATCAACATTTCTACTTGTGATATTGCTAGTCCTTTGTCTATGTATATTAACTATATTGTTATCTCACAATATATGGAGATTCCTCACCTTGAGACTTATAACGATAAGGGTGATCTCGTGACTCATGCTAAAACTTTATAAATCTTGGATATTGATTTCTCTCATGGCCATAGGTTTATGGAAAGGTTGTTTGTACTAGAACCTTTTAGGAAAAAGCCTTGCAATTGTATTGTTTTGTGCCTCCTTATTCAATTGATTCTTTCCAAAAAATTGCTAATGCTTTCATTGTAAGTTTTCATAACAAAAATGATCCTAAAATCTCCCTAAGTGATTTAATGCATTGTAAACAAGGTGTTCAAGAAAAAGTTAGTAATTTTATTGGTAGATTTAAGCATTTTCATTCTCATATTTCTTATCCTATGCCTAATATTGATGTTCAACTCATTTTTATTGCTAATTTATAAAGTGACATTAGAGTTAATACACTTCTTTCATAATTCTCTTCTTTTCCTCAATTGTGTACAGTGACTCATCATTATCAACTACAAGTGAGTCAATTTGAGATCATCGCTCCAATAACTCTTGTTACTGTTGATAAGAGTGATGTCACATCCAATTTCAAAAAGTTTTAGAAATTGAGCAACTACATCAAAAACAACAAATCATCTAACACTTTTGATGAATAAGTGGCAATGGCATCCAAAGGTGTAGTTCCTTTGTCATCTTTTTTTAAACCTACTTGTAATTATACTCAACTTTTTGAATCTTTACATAATGTGATGTTGAAGTTAATTAATTCTAATGTGTTAACACTTCATCCTGTCAAACCAATTGACACCTCTAAACCTCAACACAAATGCTTTGATCTCAAATCATTTTTCCAATATCAACATCATCCTAGCCATGATACTGAAAAGTATTTTTTGCTTTAAAAGTGTTTTCCAAGATCTTATTGTTTCTAAGGTTATATCTGTTGATGGTGACCAAATGATCAAGGAAACAAATCTATGGAACATCCTAACAAAAACTTGCAAATATACACCAATCATTTTCCATCTCATTCAACCAATATTATTGATCAACATTCTTCTTCCCAATGCCTTGAATATGATGAAAAGTTAATGAAGCCAATCATATTGTTAACCAATTTGAACAAGTTGAACCTAAACCTCTATCTCATCCTTGCATTACTTTTCACCCTACTCATACAATTAAAGCACCTGATGGTGCTCTCTATATTTCTGCAAAGATTGATGACCTTCCTACGTGTAGCGCCTTTGTTGATCCCACTTACATGGTGAATGTGATAAATTAAGAACATCTTTACAATAAACAATTTATAAATTATTTTTATGATAAATTTGATGTTAGGATTAAAACTTGCAGTGGTTTCCTTTATCCTTCCCACGGTTCCATTTCATTCCCTGTTGAAGTTGGTGGTAAAACATTAGATGTTACCTTCACTTTCATTCTAACTTATGATCAATTTCAAGTAAAACTTGGTCTTCCTTGGCTTACCTCCATGCATGTCATGGATTCTCCTATTCATAAATGTGTTAAATTTCCCCATAATGGAGAAATCATAATTGTTAACCATAGTCTTTGTTAGCCTTCTATGCCTCATGACTCAATTGGCCTTCATTTATTTTTGCCTTCTATGCCTCAACCAAATCAAACCCATCATGACCATCTTTGTAGATCATACCAAGCCTACAAGGTTCAAAATATTTGCAAACATAGAAAACATAAGGATGTTCCATCTCTTTTCCTTGAATGTGGACTTCTTCCTACACCACCTATACCTCCACTTCCTATTTCTTATACACATACTTCTCAACCCATCTCTCACCATAGTGTGGCTCCTTCATTTCTTCCTCATAAAGAATAAAATGACTCGATGTTGATTGATCCTATCCCAACCCAAATTTATAGCAAAACAAAATTTTATTGTCATGCTCGTGGTCATCGTCACAAGCGCATTGCTAGAGCCTATCAATGTTCTTCTCAAAACAATGCTTCACCTCATAAACCTTGGTGTTGTTGGTACTATTTCCTATTTGGAATATGCCTTGTAAAATTTTGAAGTCTCATGTCATTCATGTTATCCAAAGGTTTAAAATCATGGTCAAAGTTGTTCTTATGCCTATGCAAATTTTCTTCTAGCCCTCAACCTAGTTGGAAATGCTGAAAAACCCTTGTTTCATGTCACCTAGTGTAATTTCGGTTATAAAAACCCTAAGTGTTGAAATTCTTTCTAATTTCATGTTACCTTTTTCACTTAAGTCATGTCTCGAATGGGTTCATTTTAAAGTGGTCATGTTTATTAAAGTTGTCGATCCTAACGCCGTGGTCTTACATTATTCCCTAAGTCCAAAGTTTGTGGATGTTTTAATTGAAGTTATTATCTGTCAAGCAAGTTTGTTTTAAACGGACAGCCCGCTTAATATCTTAATCCCAAACCAATCAACATCTATCAGGTAAGCCATTAAGCTGTGATGCCACATGTCTTTAGTGGGTCTAATGGTCGTAAAGGTTCTTAGTTAATCGGTGGACAGATCATGAAAGAATCGACAGTGGAATTAATCGCTTAGTCCCAAAATGCGCACCATCTAATGGATAAGCGATTAAGTGGTGCCGACGCGTGTCAAAGGAAGTAATGTGGGTCCTATCGGAGGTGGCATAAAGGTGATTAAAGTTTAGAAAGATCTAACAGTTGGCGTAATCGCCTAAAGGCAAGATGCATGAGATCTATCAATTAAGCGATTAAGCGGTGAAGTCATGTAGCAGTTGGTGGACCCGAGAATTCTGAATTGGCAATGAGTAAAACAAACACAACTTGTTTCAGATCCTACGGTCCACTTAATGGCTTATATCAAAGATGCATGAGATCTAGCATCTAAGCCATTAAGTGGTGCTGACGCATGTCAAGGTGATTATGTGTAACCCACTAAAGGTGAAGCTGACCGCAGGATAAAGGCTAGAGAAGTTTGAAAATATCTAACGTCCCCCTTAATGGCTTAAAGTGAAACCAATTGACATCTATCAATTAAGCCATTAAGCCATGATGCCACATGTCCTAGTGGGTCCTGCTGAGGTCATAAAGATGGGATTAAAGGAACAGTACCTATAGAAAAGATCAATGGTCAGCTTAATCCCTTAAAGGTAAAGTGCTTGAGATCTAATGGATAAGAGATTAAGCCATGATTATGTGTGGCATAAAAGGTGTGTCCTATACAGTTCAGTTATCATGTTAATAAGGTTGCAAATATGAAAGGATCAGACGGTTTGCTTAATGGCTTAAAGGAAAAGTAATTGAGATCTAGTTATTAAGTCATTAAGTCATGTTGATGTGTGTCCCATGTGATGATGTTGTAGCCACGGTCAGTAAACTCAAGGTGAGATAATTTCCAAATAGGTAAAGATGAATCTGACGGTGGACTTAATCGCTTAAGGAGAAGAAGCATGACATCTATCATATAAGTGATTAAGTCATGCTGACACATGTCCCAAATGAACAGTTATTTCTAGGAAAAGAAGAAGACCGTCAAATGAGGGAGATGTTGCTTGAAATCTATGGCTCAAATTCAAAGTTACCAAAATGAGTTTCAGTGATTCACTAAGCCATGAATTTAAAGCAGGTGAATTGATTGTAGAACATGTGGCCATTTCAGTTCAATTCAATGTGAAAGACTGATTTGATTGAAGCAGTATAATTCATCATTTCAGATTGAAGTCGACATAATTTACCAAAATTATTCAAGAGAAGAACAAAATTGCAACAATTTTCAGCGCCTTGTGACAAAATTGCGGAATGGGTAAGTCTTCTTTGATACAGTGAAATTCAGGCTTCCAGTAAAGATTTGAAATTTAAAAGGCTTTCAGGTTTCTCGTTCAATTCTGAATATCATCTCAGTAAAAGCCCTAGGTTCAAAATGGCCCCTAGGATTGAACTTTCAAGAGAGGTAGATTATCAAAAAAAAAAATGTTAGAGAGGACCTCTTGCAACAATTAAAAGAATCCACGGGTGATGCAACCCAATTTAAAAGAATAGTCCCAACGCATCCCCGCTTTAGAGTAGGAGAGGGTTTATATGACATGGGTAGGTGGGCCAAAGATGTTAAAACTAGTCTGAATGGTCTAACTCTGTTTAGAACTACCTACAGCCAAAGTAATGCTCCTACCCCAAATTGTAACATATGGGACTTAGACGTCAGAAAGTTGATAGTACCCGAGGTGTTCATGGATACAGATTTGTTCACCCTAATAGCCAACACTTATGACAAAGTATCCAGGGTTGTTAGGGATACACAGGGAAATGTGTTGTTGACTGTCACAGCCAATGAAATTAGAATAATTTTCAAGTTTAGTGATACTTCAATACAAATGGATGATATTGACTTCGATTATTTTAAGGAAGTATACCAAACCCAGAGGGAATACTATAGAAATGAGGCCTTGAAAGGATACTTTAACACGATAGGGGACTTGACTATAGTAGGGCCTAACACACCAGAGTCATTCATGTTGGACTATTTCAATGGAAAGGCAAAGAAAATGTATAGTGCCCTGTGCCAGGTTCTAGGAGAAGATGAAGAAATAATAATTCTTGTTCATATGATGCTCATGGTGGTTCAGATTCTTCATCCCCACCTGTCAGTAGTTTTTGACTATGCTTCTTACATTGCCCAACAAATGCATGAAGGTCTAGTAGGTATCCAAGATAGTAACATAATCAAACCAATGGGGTGGTATTCCCTTATGATGCACATGTTTCTGTTCAGTAGTGCTGACTTCTTTGAGGAGGAGATGGACCTAACTAAGTGCCAAGGTGATGAGGATTTGCATGTTCAAATGTGGAGTGTTGATCTATCATGGGATAGAAAATAAGCCAATTATGTATACTTCAAAAGGGGTTTTTCCACTAGGCTTAAGTCATTGTTATGGAAATAGAATGCTAGGATCCATATAGATATGATGAGGTTATTGAGACCTATGGATTTTGTCCCAGAATTGAAAATTGCCCACAATTGGGGAGATTTGATTTTATACCCTGTTTCTATAGTGATAAGGGTTTATGGATTCAGGGGAACCCCCAGTGTTCTGCCCTACAGTGTGCCTTTAAAGATTGGAATTGTAGAGATTATGAGACAATTGGGCGGATTACATGAAGAAGCCTTGCCAGGAAAAATGAAGGGAAGTATTTTCCCTACTCTTACAAGAGCCCACCATTTCATTATCATAAAAGTGTCAGTAATAACTAAGAGGGGGGGTGAATCAGTGGTCTCAAAAATTTGTCCTTCAAACATTAACCACCAATTAAATAAACTTCAGATTATTAAGTCCCTACAAGATGCATGCCATGAAATACTTATAATGAATAACTATCTGTCAGTTTTCCTTGTCTGTCCTTATTCTCCTTGATTACTGATAAGCAGTATAACTATTTACCAAACTCAGTAAATAAGTAGAGTATACCGATCAACCCAGTGTTAACTATGTCAGATACAAAACAAAAAGGAAATGAATCATACAAACATAACACATGAATTTTTAACATGGAAACCCTGTTAAGGGAAAAACCATTGGGACCAGTACCCCAAATTTTCACTCTTCTAAAGTGAGCCCTGTTAGGAGCCAACCATGTTAAAGGTTACAAACACACTGTTAAGTGTGACCTTGTTAGAGGATTTTATACATAGAGGTTGTCACTTAGTATCGGGCATCTATTCCTACCATCCTTGAATTAGCCTCCTTCTTAGACTATCAATAGGTATCAGGAAAATCCAATGATAATTTCATGAATCAACCTTTTTGGCACTCCTTGGGATGTACCTCAATATATAGAAGACTGCTAAGTCCTACTCTGTTAAGAGACTTGATGCTTCAATGGTTAAACTAAAACACTATGACCTGTTTCTAATGCAACTTTGAATTCTAGATTTTCAGATCTATTTAAGTAAATTACCTCTCTGATCAATGTATCAATTCAATTCTTTGTGCTCCACACTTTTTTCTCTGTGATGTTGTGCTTCACTATTTTTCGGTGTCTGTAGAATTCCTTAGCTCTCCTTTCGGTTGATTGATCAGGACTGTATGAAGTTTTTCTTCTTCAATTTCTCTTCAGCATCCTCTTTTCATTCACTCCCCTTAATCCCCTTTTCATGAATATGTTGTTATGAAAATGAATTAAGCTTGTCTCTTATATAGACATGATATTCACTATTTCTTGATTCTTGATTCTTGGCGCGAAAAATAATCCAGCCAATTTGATTTAAAGTATAACTCCTAATTTATCTCATAGTTATCTTCTTGCCAACTGTACAAATCTTCTTTAAATCAATTACTTAACTATGGTCGAATAAAATAAAGAAAACAACCAGTTAAGTCTATCTCTTAACTCTTTCCAACTAGATATTTTGTCATTTTCTAAAATCCTTGTTCCATTGGTTAATTCTTCAGTTAGTTGTCATTGACAACTGATAGTTCTGTCAGCATGACTCCAGTTATCTTCAGGATCTCTTTCCGTTAGGCATCATTAGATTTTTACTCATCGAGCAACTTTGTTTTCAGCTTGTCAGGCATCCTGTGGTTTTGCTTCATTGGGCAACACTATCTTTTTCTCATCAGGTATCACTGTGACTTTTCTTCTTTGCCTTTACTGATGGTGTGCACTTCGTCGGTGTTATCTATCACTTAGTGAATACTTGAAATTTATGCATTGCTGAAAGCATAACCTTTGTTCTATTGATTCTCTGAAGTCTTTTTGCATTATGTACATGACCGTATAGATGATATCAAGTTTACATCAATGAAAATACAAACCATTAACTAATTTATTGCTTTGCATTATCTTCAACTTAACATTATCATACATTTAATTAGTTACATGTCATCAAGCTCTCTCTTTGGCATTGATGGAAACATACTATATTATCACACTGTACTATTTCTAATACAATATGAAATACTACAGTTGATATTCATCAAACTACCAATCCTTTTGTTTGATAACCGATAAATGTCTGAACTCTGGTAAGCTCTATTTTAGCTTAGATTTGATTCTTGCAGCTCTTTGCTTTATGATGTGTTGAGTCCTCTTCTTGTATCAATTTCTCTCCTATGGATGTTCTCTTTCTTTGATGTCTTTTTCTCTTGTTAGCAACTTTTTTTTATATTAACAATAGAGTAATCATATCAAAACAAAATAAGTATCCACGAATAGTTCAGCTCCAGAGACAAGCCTCACACAGAGAATGTCAAAGTTCGATAAAGATTAAGAAAAAAAGTTATAGTATAACTGTCATAAAAAAAGTCTAGTGCAGAAGATCTTCAAACTGTTCAACCCAAGAAGTCTAGCCAAGGGGTCCTTCCATCTAAAAAATTCCTTTATTGGCTTGGATTTGAGTGATCATAGAAATCTGATCGTCTTTCGCATTCTTTTTCTTGTTGATTTCCTTGTGGAGTGTTTTCACTATTTTGTTGAAAAGAGACATATTGTTCATATGATTACGATAGTCATAACCATCCTTCATTTCAAAAATGAACATGGTAGAGTGCCCCATCTTGAGGAACCTGATAATATTTTCCCTCTCGATCATCATCATGATACAGACCCTCGAGGAAATTTTAAAAAGTGTGAGTTTCAATGAAGACTCGGTAAGAGATCTATGTATACCTTGATACCTTTCTTCATTCCTGCACTTCCAAAGCTGCCATAAAATGTTAGAAGAAAGAATGTTCCACAGAAGATTAGAATCTTTTTTAAGTCCTTGTATATGACCAGTGAGAATTTCAAAATTATCAATGAACTTAGGATAAGTTATACCAAATAAAGCCCAAACCTTCTTCGCAAATTTACATTCAAAAAGAATATGTCTACAGGAGTCAGTACAATTGCAAAGTCTACAAATATAAATAGGAGCAGGGTACCTGCTGATAGGAAGTCTATTGAGTAGCATAAGCCATTTAAAACATCTAATTTTGGGATCAATAGGAGACTTCCACATTCTATTAAGGATTCTGCTCCAGTCTTTAGTTTCAAGAGAAGTGTACCAAAGCCTATTGATATGTTCTATGATATTCTGACTATTGCTCAAAATATTGTAAACATTTTTGGCTTTGATTTGTTAATCAAGGTACCATCAAGCCATTTGATATTCAGGTATCTATGAGAGTCAATGAGTCATGAGGAAGGGAGATCTTTACAAGCTTTAGAGATCATATTATATGTCTTTTTATGAGCAGCGGGAAGGTTAAATTTATCTCTTAAATCCTCCCACCTAATCAGACAGTCATTCTCAAAGAGGTCAATAAAGGTGGAAATACCCAGATTGTTCCATAGTTTAGCCGAGTAGCCTTGATACAAGGCAAGAGGCTTGCCCAGAAGATGGAGGTTCCACCAAATGGACCTTTCACCATGCAGAAGGGTATCAGTATGGAAGGACTTACCAGAAATAAAGGACCTAGAAGAATCCCAAGCTTTCCAAATGGTCTTGAAGACAACAGATCCATGAACATTGACAGGAATGTTACCAACGATCATCAAATGGAACATCTTTCCAAGTTTTAGCCTTTTTTGGGAATCCCCTCTCAATATTACTTCTGACAAGAACTCTCCATGGTTCTTCACCATCTACACAGTGGAAGATCCATTTGGTGGCCAATGCCATACCTTGAAGCCTAAGATCTTTTAATCCAAGACCCCCAAGTTTTTTATTAGTACAGCACCAGTCCCAGTTAACCGCATGCATCTTTTTGTTTCCTTTACCATCAGACCATAGGAAGTTCCTTATGGCTTTTTGAATTTCCAATATTTGATAGTTATTAAACATCCAAGCTGAGGAGCAACATATATTATATGAGGATCAAATTTTTTGACAGACCTGTAATCTACCTGCTAAAGACAAGGATCTGTTATACCAATTGTTTAGTTTCTTGCTGATTTTTTTTTAACCCAGAGCCACATATCTTTAAGAGAGGGATTTACAGAGAAGGAGATGCCTAGGTATCTTACAATGTTATTGGGCCCACCCCAATGGAAGCCATGTTTCAAAAACCATCCCGGAAGCTGTTCATCCCAGCCAAGGAAAATACACTTAGCCTGGGACAACTTAGCTCCCAAGATAGAGCAGAATAAGTCAAGTTTTTTAGTTAGGTTACTGAAATTCTCTTCTTCCAAATCAACAAATAAACTAGTATCATCAACAAATTGACAACTGGTCAAATTATCCATGTTGGGTAAGGTGATACCTTTGCCCGCCAAAGAAAGGGTATTGTCTCTAAGGATGAAAGACAGAGCTTTAGAGGCAATCACAAAAAGAGTAGGGGCAAGCGGGAAACCTTGTCGGATAGATCTGCTCAGGGAGAAGGGATTAGAGAGAGCCATTTACATCAACTTGGGCCATAGCATCTTTCAGCAAGAGTTTGGTGTAATTACAGAAGAGGTTAGAGAAACCAGAAGCCATAAGCATCAAGTCTATAAAATTCCATTCGATTCTATCATAGGCCTTTTCAAAATCAAGGAGAAGGATGGCAGCATTTTGGTTCAAAGACTTGGCCTAGTTCATCGCTTCCCAACTAGTAATGAGATTTTCAAGGATGTATCTACCTTTTATAAAGCCTGTCTGAGTAGAGTTAAAAAACTTTGGCAGGATGTTTTCCAATCTATGGGCCATAATCTTGGAAAGTATTTTGTAAGATACATTCAAAAGAGTGATAGGGCGCCAATTCTTGATAATAGTTTTATCACCATCTTTAGGGATTAATTTAATGATACCTCTGTTAATCATGTTACCCAATGTGCCTTTCTCATAAGCCTCATTTGTAAAGATCAAGGAGATCCAAACTAATCCAACTAACGTTTGCTTGGTAAAACTCAGCCGGGAGGCCATCAGGGCCCAACATTTTATATTTTTTAAGTGAATTGATAGCATTCACAATTTTCTCCTTTGAGATATTTTCCCAAGAAGAACAGAGTCGTGCTGAGATATTTTCTTAGGGATAATGGATCTGAACTCTCTTCTGAGAGAGATGGATTCATCATTTTATTAAGAAGAAAATAGATTACTGTAGTAGGAGGCAAAGGCTCCCTTGATTTCATTAGGATTAACAATCTCAATATTGTCAACAACTATACTATTAATGGCTTCATTGACATGCTTTTGTTTAAGGTAATTAAAAAATAACTTGGTCCCTTTGTCACCCTGCTACAGCCAGTGGGCCTTGCACCTAATTCTAGCCCCATGAACTAAGGACTGCTGATGGTGACGAAGATCATCTCTAGCTTTAGATACCATGGGGACAAGACTATGATCAAAGGGGTTGTTTTGAATAAGAAACTCAGTAAAGTTCAATTTAATAGCAAGAGCTTTCTCAGTATATCTAAAATCCTTGGCCTTCTTTTGCCCCAGAGTTTGGAGGAGCGCATGCCAGGAATCTATGTTTTGATGCTAGCTCTCACAATAGGAAAGAGAGGGGAGACATTTTTATAAAAGGTATTGATAAGCTAGATAGAAGACATGATGTCTTCATCTTCAAGCAGGGAAGTATTGAGAATAAATCTAGGTCTGACAGAAAAAGTAGTATGCTGAGCACAGTTTAGCTTGATGCGGATAGAGATGGGATGGTGATCAAAAAGAGCCATGGGGGATATAGTGACAAGCTTTCCAAGCTCATCAGGGATGAATGAAAAGTAATTTTTGTGAGCATAAAATCTATCGAGTCTGGCATATATACGGGTAGGGCCCTGCTGAAAGTTACACCAGGTGTGCCACAAATTAAGGTTGGTGTTGTCATTGTTTTTCAGGGGATCAAAAAATTGTTTAGACTGAAGCATCTTATTCCAAGGCTCCATCTCTGAAGGCTTCCAAGTGAAGGGTCTACCACCCAATTTATCTTTTTGGGACTCAACCATGTTAAAGTCACCACCTAGAATCCAAGGGATGTCGAGGAGGGAAGCCAACCAGACCCATAGGTTTTCCCTCTCCATAGGATCATTAGATGCATATATAGAGAAGATACCAAAGGTTGTATTGTTAGTGCAGATTGAGGCCCAGACAACCCTATTACACGGAGACCTACCTTTATCCATAATGTAATTAGACCACTTAGGGTTAATGAGTAATCCAAGTCCGCCCCTACCTTTCAGATGATCAGAGCATATTCTAATAGAATCTTTCCATATGAAGTCGAGATTAACATCCAACATGAAGTCAACAGCCTTGAGCTCTTGTAACATTATAAAATCTATATTATGAATAGTGTCAACAAAATGCTTAACAATATATTTTTTGTCCGGGGACTCAAGACCCCTCACGTTCCAAGAAATGCAATTCATTCAAAACTATTGTTAGTGGGGATGAAAACAAGGTCCATGGACCCTCCTATGCTATTGCATATAACAGGTTGTGTAGATCCCTCACCTCCAAGCCTAGCAGAACATTTGTTCTTCAAGCCAGGAGGTCTTCCCCTTCTTTTGGATTTGGGGAAGTCTTTCTGCCAGTCAAATTCATCAAGGTTAGACTCAGAGGATTTATTACTATCTAAACCAATGCCAATTCTAGGGGTCAGGGTAGCATGGTCATTAGTCTTCAAGGGCACCAATGGAATAGAGATCTTGTTGTTGTTGACTGTGGGTAGGACCTCTAAATAATATCCCTCATCGATTTCCTTAAATGTTTAAGTATCAATAGAGGTGGGAGAGGAATCAATAGTGGGATGGGCAACAAGGGATGGCATGGGTGGTGGAGTCATTTTATCTGTTTTATCAACCACACCTTCAATATTATTAGCTTTCCTTCTTTTTTTTATCAGATTTTCTTTTAACTATTTGGAATCCATCTGTCATGTTAACATCTGAGGATTCTTGAGTATCGTCAAATGTTTGGTTTAGGGTTTGTTTGTCTAGGTGGGTGGACGTAGGAGAAATAACCATCAGAGGTGATAAAGGAGGATTATCGGACACAGTAGAGTTTTTCTTAATAGTTTCGGTCAAAATTGGTGTGGGATTAGGTCTGGAAGAATCATTTTTCCTTTTAATAATAGGGCATTCTCTTCAAAGGTGACCTTCTTTTTTGTAGAGAAAGCATGCGTTCAGACCGCCCAAAATCTCTAAAGGATAGGAGAATATTTCACCAGATTTGTTAATCTCTAAAATCGATAGGATTTCAATACCAAGCTTAAGGGATACCAAAGCCCTAGCATCCATATGTGGTACAAGGAAAGTAGTATCATCAAAATGAATAACTTTGCCAAGTGGTTCAAGAATATGGTTGATAAAACACCATAGAAATGGAGGAAGGCTCTTGATAATGATCTATCTAGGGGCTGAAAGTTCAAGCCCCTCCTCATGGATAGCCTCCAGAGTCCAGGCTAGGGCACGAAAGGAAGTGCTACCACCGTTCCAGTATTGTTTTTTGAGGACAGCCTCCTGTGCTTCCAAATTTTTAAAGAAGATGACAAACAAACCCTTTTGTATCTACCTACAGAATGATATACTATTTCCTAGTTTAAGATTCCAATAGTTATGAAACCAGTCATCAAGAAATTTCCTAGAAGGACACTTCTCAACTTCAACAACTGCAAAGAAGATAGCAAAATTCTTCAACCTACACTTTTCCTTCTCAATTTCACCAAGTATTTTTGTATTAGGGGAAATAGAAAGAGGGGCCAAGGTATTCATAGAACCCTTACCTGGCTCGGGCACTTTATTGTGAGTTGCAATTCAAAACCTAGCACAAGCAGAGACCATGGAGGAGTTGGCCACCACCTCTAAGAAAGTTTTGATGCTAGAGATACAGAATGATCTCCATTACCAGAGTTTAAAGTATTATTTGTAGAGGAAGTTAAGGGGGCATTGATGGAGTTAAATGCAGAAGATACGGCTTCTGCAGGAGGTTTGAGTGGGGGAGAAGACATCAAAGAAAATGGAGAAAAGAACGCACACACCTGGGGTACATCAGAAGACACGTTGGCATCAGGGGATGTGAGATCACTGAGAAGATGCCACACATACACATACACAATCCTTCACAAAATGCAGCCTTCGCAAAATGCAGTCCTTTATGATATCTCTTTCAAAATTTTAAACTTAACCATCTAAATTATAAATATTTTTTCATCAGCAAATTTTCATTTTGTGTAATCTTTTATACAACTATCTCTCCCTTTGGATATAATCTCTCCCTGTTGGAGTAATCTGATAATGGATAATCTTTCTCCCTTTTTCAGAAGAAAGTGATAATATGGATAATTTCTCTCCCTTTGACAACAATGCCAAAAAAACATTTTACAAATATCTGACATTCATGTCAACCAATCATTTTTCTCCTATCCATATTATATTCCTTGAATTTCCCTTATCCATTAGTAATACAACAATATGTTCTGGTGCTCGGTTCTTGTATCAACCTGTCTGTATATAGATGTATCTTTTGAAGTTCATCTCTTTGCTTACATCAACTTGATTTATATTATGATAATATGTAGGCTAATGTAGTCTTTAGTCATATTACTAACTGATAGACAAGGGTTTGACCCCAAGTCTCTTTCTCAAGTACTCAAATGTATCCTTGGGCAGTGGCTTGGTGAAGATATCATCCAATTTTTCTTTTGATTGCACATACTCAAGTATCACCTCCTTTTCTTGAACTTTTTCTCTTACATAATGATAATTGATGGCAATATGTTTAGTCTTGGCATGCATGACTAGATTCTTGGAAATGTTTATTGCACTGGTGTTATCAACATAAATAATTACTGGTTCTAAGATCTTCAAATTCATACCTTCCAGTAACTACTTGATCTATGCAATATTTGAGCAATTTGTAGTAGCAACAACATACTCTGCTTCTACAGTAGACTAAAAGATGCATCCTTGCTTCTTGCTAGTCCATGTGACAGGTTTGTCACCCATAAAGAATGACCCTCTAGTTGTGCTCTTCCATTCATCAATATTTCCAGCCCAATCAGTGTCGGTAGACACCTTAAGTTCAAATTTTCCTTCTCTTCTATACCATAAGCCAAATTCCTTAGTATTCTTTAGATATCTTAGAATTCTTTTCACAGTAGTCATATGTGATTCCCTGGGGTTAGCAGAAAATCTAGCAGCAATTCCTACTGCATGTGCAATATCTGGTCTAGTGTGTACAACATACATGAGTTTTTTGATCATTGATCTGTACAAAGTCTGATTTACCTCTATTGTCTTGTCCTCCTTTGTTAACTTACATCCAGTAGCCATCGGTGTTCCAACTAGTTTGGAATCTTCCATCTTGAATATTTTTCAAGACCTCTTTGATGTATTTGGACTGTGTAATGCAAATACCTTCACTTTGTTGAATGATCTGTAGACCAAGAAAGAACTTGATCTCTCCAAACATAGACATCTCAAACTCTTTTCTCATCTCATTAGCAAATGATTTTCATAGCATATCATTGCCTCCATATATGATGTCATCAACAAATATTTCAGCAATTAAATTGTTAGCATCAGTATCTTCCTTCAAATAAAGATTATTGTTTTCACTAGTCCTTACAAATCCAATACTTATAAGATAGGAATGAAGTCATGCATACCAGGCTCTAGGAGCTTGTTTCAATCCATACAAGGCTTTTTTAAGTCTACATACCATGTTTCTCTTGTCTGGATCGACAAACCCTTCTGGTTTCTCAATGTATACCTCTTCTTCAAGTATTCCATTTAGGAATGATGAATTGACATCCATTTGATATACTTTGAATCCCTTGAATGCAGCATAAGAAAGTAGTATTCTTACTCCTTCTAGCCTAGTAATGGGTGCAAAGGTCTCTCCATAGTCTATACCTTATTCTTGTGCATATCCCTTGCATACTAGTCTTTCTTTGTTCCTTGTGACTTCTCCATTATTGTTCAACTTATTCCTCAATATCCATTTTGTACCAATGACATTCTTGTCATCTGGTCTTGGCACAAGTGACCATGTCTTAATCTTCTCAATCAGTTCAATATCATCATTCATAGCACGTATCCATTCTTCATTATCAAGTGCAGTATTGATAGATTTTGGCTCAAACTCACAAATTAAACAATTTGAGTTTAAAGACTTACTTCTTGTTCTTGTACCAGCTTTCTTATCTCCAATGATCTAGATCTCTAGATGGTTCCTTCTTACATATCTTGCAAGTATAGGTACAACTCTTTGTGTATCAGCTTGATCATTATCTTGATCTTCATTCTGTTCTTCATCACCTTGCACATTATTATGATTATTATCCTGACCATCAGTAAAAATAGTCTAACCATCGGTTGCAACATTTTGTTGTTCTAGAATTAAGCACTGTTGCTCAGGTAGAGTTTTGAGTTCTTCATAGTATACAAACTTGTTGTAGTCCTCTGGTTCTTTTTTGCTTTCCAGCTCATTCTTTTCTGCAAATTCATCTATCTTTACATTTGCACTTTCAACAATTTTGTTAGAAGCCTTAATGAGACATTAATAAGCTTTTTTGTTGGTGGAATACCCTAGAAAAATACCTTCATCACTCTTGGCATCAAGCTTTCCATTTCTATCATCTTTTAAGACATAACATTGACTACCAAAGATTTTGAAGTAACTTACATTGGGTGTTTTACCATACCATAGCTCATAAGGTGTCTTCTTTGTGTCCTTCTTTAATTGTACTCTATTAAGTGTG
>MU223269.1:3913724-3923952 GCA_018584345.1 Thuja plicata
GTGGTGTTCTTGGTGCAGAAACCTGTCTTTTTATACCATGCTCATTATAGAAATTAGTGAATTCATCTGATATAAATTCTCCTCCTCTATCTGATCTTAAACATTTCAGATCCTTACCACTTTGTTTCTCTACCATAGCTTTATACCATTTAAACAACTTGAATGCTTCAGATTTATCTTTAAGAAACATGACTATCATCATTCTAGATTAATCATCAACAAAGAGAATAAAATATCTATCTCCATAATAACTCTTTGTCCTCACTGGTCCACATAAATGAGTATGGACTAATTCTAGAATGTCATCAGATGTATGGGTTTTACTTTTGAAACTAGATTTAGTCATTTTTTTCTTTTTGACAATTCTTGTACATAATGTTGTCAGGCTTTGTCATCATCGGTAAGCCTCTTACATTTCTCCTTCTTATTTTCATCATGTTGTCAAAATTCACATGACACAATCTTTTGTGCTACATCCATGTTTCTTCATTTCTAGTCATTAATCAAGTGGTGTTAGTATCATTCAGATAGAGTAAGTTACCTTTAGTCTGTTCACCAGTACCAATCAGTTTTCCTGATTCATTGAATATTTTTGCCTTCTTATTCTCAAATGCTACTCTGTGTCCTGAATTATTCAGCTGAGAAACACTCAAGAGATTATAATTCAATCCTTTTATCCAATAAGCATTTTCACATTTAATCAGGGTATTCAGCATTATTGTTCCTTGATAAGTAGGAGATATTATTGTTCCTTTACCTTCAACTATACAAGGTGTATCATTACCCATTCTTATTGTACCACCATTATAATACTCAAAAGTGTTAAACTTTTCTTTTTCATCGAACACATGGTGAGTGCAGCCACTATCTATAATCCATATGTCATTCTTGCTAAGCTTAGATATGAGTGAATTTTCTACATACCTTTCATCTTCATCTGAATCATCCTTCACAGCTACAAATACCATCTTGATGTCTTCATTAGGTTCGGTGTCAGTATCTTCATCTTTACAAGAAGCTAGGTAGCTAGCCTTCTTGCCTTTGTCCTTGTAGTCTCAAGTATCTCTTCTTTCCGATTGTTAGTAACCTCTGTAATCTTTGTTATCACCTCTATCAGATTTATTCTCAAAAGATATTTCATTACTTCTGTCATATTTTCTTCTATTAGGACATCTTGTAGCAAAGTGTCCAATCTCTTTACAATTAAAACATACAAGTGGTAACTTGCCTTTGTATTTACCTTTGCCTCTCTGGATTCTTCTTTCCATAAGTGCTTCTATTTCATCTACATCTTCTTCTTCACTTTCACTTTCACTATCTCTTCTAGATGTGTGTCTATGACTTGATTTTCTTATTCTCATAGAAGACTTAAATGTGGACTCTAAGTTTGGTAAGACACTATTGTCAAAGTTATTCATCTCAAATGAAATTAGTCTACCAAACTATCAAGAGTAACTATATTGTTTTCTACTTCTCTCATTTCTTGAATGGCAGAAACTCTAATAGCATATGAAGGAAGTAAGGTTCTTAAGATTTTACTTACCACTGTCTCTTCTTCTAGTACACCTCCAACTCCTCGTATAGCATTGACTACTTCTTTTATTCTTGTGTTGTACTTTGTGATGTTTTCTCATTCTTTCATTATGAGATCATTAAATTTTCCTCTAAGGCTTTCTGCCTTGGCTCTTAGAACATTTGTATCACCTCAATGTACAAGCTTCAGTTTGTCCCACATCTTCTTTGCAGTTTTACAATCCTTGATATCTTCAAATTCAGCATCAGAGAGTGAGGAAGAAAGCTCTATAACCATGTAGTTGTGTTCATGATTCTCTCTCAATTGATCTACTATCAATACTCCTATAGGTAACACATATTCAGTATCTAGGAATTGAGTAACATCATTACCAATACCTGATAAGTGGAGTCTTGTCCTGCTTTGCAATGAAGCAAATTTATCTTTGTTCAACTTGGGCACATCTCATCTTTTCATCTTGTGATCTTGACTTAGGTCTTGAAACCTTCCTTTCTAATCACACAAGCTCTGATACCAATTTTTAGTAATAACTAAGAGGGGGGGTGAGTCAGTGGTCTCAAAAATTTATCCTTCAAACATTAACCACCAATCAAATAAACCTCAGATTATTAAGTCCCTACAAGATGCATGTCGTGAAATACTTATAATGAATAACTGTCTATCGGTTTTCCTTATATGTCCTCATTCTCCATGATTACCGATAAGCAATATAACTATTTACTGAAACTCAGTAAATAAGTAGAGTATATCGATCAACCCAGTGTTAACTATGTCAGATACAAAAAAAAAGGAAATGAATCATACACACATAACACATGAATTTTTAATGTGGAAACCCTATTAAGGGAAAAACCACTGGGACCAGTACCCCAAATTTTTACTCTTCTAAAGTGAGCCCTGTTAGGAGCCAACCCTGTTAAAGGTTACAAACACACTGTTAAGTGCGACCTTGTTAGAGGATTTTATGCATAAAGGTTGTCACTTAGTATCAAGCATCTATTGCTACCATCCTTGTGTCAACCTCCTTCTTAGACTATCAATAGGTATGGGACAAATCCAATGCTACTTTCATGAATCAACCTTTTTGGCACTCCTTGGGATGTACCTCAATATATAGAAGACTGTTAAGTCCTACTCTTTTAAGAGACTTGATGCTTCAATGGTTAAACTGAAACACTATGACCTATTTCTAATGCAACTTTGAATTTCATATTTTCAGATCTATTTAAGTACATTACCTCTCTGATCAATGTATCAATTCAATTCTTTGTGCTCCACACTTTTTGCTCTGTGGTGCTGTGCTTCACTGTTTGTCGGTGTCTGTAGAATTATTTAGCTCTCCTTCAGCTTGATTGATCAGGAGTGTATGAATTTTTTCTTCATCAGTTTCTCTTCAGCATCCTCTTTTCATTCACTCCCCTTAATCCCCTTTTTGTGAATGTGTTGTTACGAAAATGAATTAAGCTTGTCTCTTATATAGCCATGATATTCACAGTTTCTTGATTCTTGATTCTTGGCGTGAAAAACAATCCAACCAATTTGATTTAAAGCATAACTCCTGATTTATCTTGTGGTTATCTTCTTGCCAACTATAAAAATCTTCTTTAAATAAATTACTTAAATCTGGGCAAATAAAACAAAGAAAACAACCAGTTAAGTCTATCTCTTAGCTCTTGCCAGCTAGATATTTTGTATTTTCTAAACTCTTTGTTCCGTCGGTCAATTCTTTAGTTAGTTGTCAGTGACAACTGACAGTTCTATCGGCATGACTCTAGTTAACTTCAGGATCTCTATCTGTTGGGCATCATTATCTTTTTACTCATCAGGAAACTCTATTTTTAGCTCATCGGGAATCTTGCAGTTTTTCTTCATCGGGCAACACTATCTTCTTCTCATCGGGTATCACTGTGACTTTTCTTCTTTGCCTTTACCGATGGTGTGCACTCTGTTGGTGTCATTTGTCACTTAGTGAATACTTGACATTTATGCATTGCTGAAAGCATAACCTTTATTCTATTGATTCTTTGAAGTCTTTTGGCATTATGTACATGACTGTACATATGATATCAAGTTGACATCAATGAAAATACAAACCATTAACTAATTTAATGCTTTGCATTATCTTCAACTTAACATTATCAAACATTTAATCAATTACATGTCATCAAAATGGTGGGTGGGCACAGTTTGATAAGTATTTTGAGCCCTACCACCTAGAAACATCTATATCTAGGTGTGTAGACAATGAATACTTTGTAATGGGAATATTCAGAAAGAGAACCAAATTCTTGGCATTGGAGCATCAATTCAACTTCTTGGAGGACATTGTTAGAAATGTTTTTGATCTGAGTGACCAAGAGGTCAGGAAAGAGAAATGGTTGGTGTACAAGAATTCTTGGGACTTTGTCCACAATTTTTATAGGTCTTATGATCCTTTGAAGGAATTTTTCCCTTGGGCCAAGAAGATTGAGTCCCTAATCACATTATTTGAGGGTATCATGCAGACCCTCAGTGAGAAGAAACAAAGAATAATGGAAACCAAGCCAGAAAAGGCTCAAGCCATCTTAAAAAAACTTTCACAAGGAAGGATAATCCCACCTAGGAATTATGTGGTCTACAAAAGGAGAGGGTATAGTACTATCATGCCCAAGATTGATAAGTTTTTTGATCAGAAAGGAAAGAGGCCAACAAGTACTAGTTCCCAAAAGATGCCCTCTCCCAAGAAACAAAAAGGTGGAGGGAAAAGAGCAAGAGAGTGCATTATACTCACCTTCCTAGTCCCCTTTACATATGGATGACCAAGCCATTGCTGAGCAATCGGTTCAAATGGGAAACATAGGGAAAGTTTTTGTCACTACATAAGAGGTAAAAGAAGGAGTGTCAGAGGCACCTAGGCATGCAACTTCTGATCTCACAGTAGTAGAGTTTACTGGTAAAGAGTTGGATCCTGTAACCAAACATGCTAGTGAGGAGTTCTTATCAGATGACAATTTCAACAAGGCTAGGGCCTTTATTCAATTTCTATGGAGAACCCACATTGATGAGTTCAAAGATAAGTGCCAGAGGTTGCAAGAAGCCCAACCAAATCATCCCAAGGCTGATATTGAAAAGGAGGTCAAACAAGATTTAATGACCAAATTTGACAAAATCACTCTTGAAGAGGGCAGGGAGTTGGTAAAGAAGAAGGGAGTCATTATCCTAACCTAGTTGGATTTGGTTGATGCAGTAGTTTTTGATGCTGTTAGGAAAGAAGAAAAACCATTGAGCATTACTGTGGCATCAATTGGTGCCCAGTTTAGTGAAGATCATGCAGCTTTGGAAATATGGTCCCTGAAAAAGGACAAAAGAAGAATGAAAGAAGATGATCAAACTAAGGATACAGGAAGCTTCATTGTTAAAAGAGTTTCTGATACCTCAGGTATTGAGGCAACTAACCTTCCTCTTCAAACTACTAATTTGAGTTTGAAGGTAGCTAAAAAGGAGAAAGATGCATATAATAGCTTGAACCAAAAATATGAATTTATTTTAAAAGCATACAATGATGAAAGGGTTAAATCCCTGCAGAAGGATGACAAAATAGCATTTCTGGAGGGGATGCAAATAGGACAAATAATGCCTCAGAAGAGGATTGCAAAAGGACCCCACCAGCCTTCCTCATAAAATCCCATCATCACTTACCCTCCTTCCCCTGCACCATCTATTTCCACCACCCTAAAGGAGCTAGAACAGGAAAAGGCAATGCTGAAAGCTGCAAGAGAAGAATTAGAAAGGTAGAAAAAGGAATGGGTAGAGTAGTTTGCGGCCTTTAGAGAAGAAAAATAATGGGAAAAGCAGAGGTATGTAGATAAAATACACAGTTCTCTTATGCATTGTACTCATGAAGTAGTACCCACTGCTATTTATTCTCAATGTAAGAAGATTGTCAATATTATGAATGAATTCATGAAAACAAAGACAATCTAGGTTAGTTAGTGAGAAAGTGGAGAGGGAAAATAAAGGAATTAAAATTCTTTCACACCTCTTGTAAGAAAATTAATGATGTTGACATAGTCTTCACTAGCACTCACAAATGTCTCAAATTACTTTTGGATATGGATATCAGAAGAGACATTGTTATGAGGAAGGTGCTAAATTTGAAAAGGGAATACTCAAAGGATAATTATGAAATGTTCCCAAACCTCTTTAGGAAGAATGGAAACATCAAAGCTGAGGGGTCATGGTACCGAAAGATGAATGAAGCATTAGCAGTCAGAACCAATAGTATACTAACTTTGGAGAGTACCTTGCACTTTCCTCAAACAATTGAGATAGTGAATAAGGCCATGTCATTCTTTGCATTCTGGTCATATGAGATAGAGAAAGAACATGTCACATGAAAGGACATCAATAGAAGAAAAGATGAAGTTCTAGACTTCATTTGGCTTTGTGATGAAGTGTATACTTCTTGGAAGGACAGGTACACAATAACTGACCGGGTGAAAGAGAAGATATGCAAGAGGACGAGGAAGCACAACAGAGTAGTTGATGCAGTTGAGAATGGATATCATACATCATCAAAATTAGAGGCAGTGGTTTCCATATGGCTATCCCCCAGCAACTATAGGGAAAATGCAATCACCATGTGGCCATAGGACAAAGAATCTGTTGGAATATCTTGTAACAAAAGTCATTTTTCTGTCCACTTGCTATTTTGTCCTATTATTCTCCAATTTTTGTTTTCTAGCCTAGTCATCTGAAGCTTGTTGCATCCTTAATCATTAAGGATTCCAAAATGACTAGTGTTGGCTATATATAGTAAGTTTTAACATATTGTAAAGGATGGTAAATATAAGACTGCATAACAGACTTCTAAATTATGTCTAAGCTTTGGTTTTGAATCAATTTGAATGTATTGAGATCAGGATTTTATTAATAAAAATACAATGGAATCTCCATTTTGATACCAATGATGTCTTTTTGCATTTACAATTAGCTCTTGCATGTTTAATTTGTGAGGTATCTGAAATGTATTGGTTATAAGGTAGTCGTGTCATTATTTGTGAGTTGCTTTCAAGGAGGGTTTAAACCTTGCAAATAATTATAGAGGGTTAGGGTTTATGCAGGAATTTGATACAGGGGTGTGAGGGTGAGAAGATAGTTTGTAAGGAATTCAATCTAAGGGTTTATTTGTATTTCAATTAATTGTCCCTGGTGTATGTATTTTTTAGTCTGACTCTATGGCCCATGATTAGGCACTAGTCAATTTCTGATAAGTAGTTTTTATCATCAGTCAAATATTATTCAATACTTATATTTTGTTTTCTGAAATACATGTCCAGATAATTGTATTCAATGCAATTCATCTTAGTGATTCCTTGAAGATAGAATCAATAGGTTATCCTTCCTAAGCCAAGTGGCTTAAAAAGAAGAAGGATAATGAATCCTTAATCCACAGTCAGACTTGTTGAAAGATAGTAGTCTTTTGAAGGTGCACCTACCTAGGTATGTGGAGCCCAAAGTGTAGAAGTATATTCATCCTTTTTGATTAGTATTTTCCCTGTGAGAATCTGAATTGGGAATTAAAGAGTCTAACATTCACTTCTACATACTGATTTTTCAAGAAAAGGAGCTAAAAATTTGGCGAATCTACTGGGGACATTGTATTGTTCTAAGAGTCATGTTTATGAAAGAGTTTGTCCTTGAAATATTGAGAATTAGTCTATTTTTCCTCATATTCATAAAGGAAATTTTATTTTGTTTATCTGTTATCACACACTATCTAAAAGTTTTGATCCTAAAAATGATACGAATCTTGTCTCAGATAGATTGACTTGTGATTACAAAATCTCTAGATTAATATAGTATATATTTTTCAAGGAAAGTTACAGAGCTGATTTACAGTAATATGAATAGTAAAGGAGCATTTTATTAAGATTTCCAGGTGAGGAATTAGCAAGAAACTTTTTTTTAAGTTTCATTTTGACTTATTGCTAGAAGAGACAACCTGAGTCTGGACAAGGTACTCAAGCTTTATATATATTTGTCCTCTGAAAAGATGTGGTGACTCTAACCTCTGTGTACTCCAGTGTTACACATTAAACATTTTGAAAATATTTGTCTATTCTATAAGATGAGTCGACAAAGGAATACTAGATCATACTTCAGAGAAAATCTTGAAAAGGATGTTGGAGAGGAGCTCCATACACCTCAAAGGAAACAATGGTCCAAGAGAGGTACATCCAAACATTATTCCCACCATACCATTCCATAGAGAAAGTCATCTTTATCTGAAGATGCGGGACCCATGGGACCAACTAACACTTATAGAGCTAATGCCAATTTTGACCCCTTCAGGGATGGACAAAATGATGATATAGGTTTCTTTTCTACAGAAGAAAATCTTGCTCCACCGGAAGAGACCTATGCTGCTGAAACAACTTCATATGATTCTGATAAGTTGCAAGATGAGATTATGGATTTAAGAAGAAAAAAGAAAGAACAAGAAAAGGAAATAGCTGAAGCAGAGAAGAAATGTGGAAAAAAGATATATGACTTATTAGTGGAAAGAGAAGAGCTCTTAGCTGAGAATAGAAGGAATGACCTTAAGGCTAAAAGCCTAAGTCAATAAGTTAAAGGTTTGAATCCAGAATTGTTTGGTAACCTTGATGATTTAAGGAACAAATCCCCAAATAGAATCTCAAATCCTGACAAGGATAAGTTTGGGAAGGAAGGGCCTGTCATCAGGCAACTGTTCTCATATAAGATTGAGCATGATGCAAAGCTTAAGACAAATATGAAGGAGGTTCCCAACAAAGGTAAAAAAAGGATGTTGGTGTGACTATAGAAGAGCCTAAGAAAACCTTGACCATCCCTCTAGGAATGTCTCAGGTTGATATTAAACTTGAACAAGCTAGAAAAGCTATGAAAGACGTAGCCAAACAACTGGAGAAATTACAATTAGAAGTTTCTTCAGCCGACATGAGAATGAAGATAGCTTTTCTACATTCTACAACTTACACTTATGCAAGTAGCTATATGCCAGTTGATCATGGAGCATAGAAACAAAAGAAATCTATTGTCCCAATTCCAATTAATCAAGGGGGTGATCCTAAAGTGAAATCTTCTATTTTGAATTCAAATGTTAAGAACTCTGGCCCAAATGCAAGTGCTCAGCCCGGTGGTCCCTGCCTAAGCATTCAAGCTACCAATCCTAAGTAAACTGTTCCCCCACTTGTTCAAAATCAAGGAGGAGCCACTGGACCAAATGGCAATAATGCACTTGGAAATTTCCAAAGAAGACCTGTCCACATGAACAGATACAGAGCTCTCTTTTTCTAAGGCATTCCTGGTCACCCTAATGTGATCCCCAATGAGGTAAGAGGTAAAATCCCCAAGTTCACTAGAAATAATGTTGTTAATTGTGAAGAGAATCTAAAAGCTTTTAGTGATAACATAACTGACTTTGAGATTGAAAATGAGGATGTTATTATGAAACTTTTTGTTCAGTTATTAACAGAAGATGCTAGAATTAGTTCAGAAATTTACCTAATGATAGTATTGCTTCTTGGGATGAATTTGTAAAGTCTTTTAGGGAACAATATAGACAACATGTAAATTCTAGATACATATTAAATGAATTCAATAACATTAAAAATTTCCCAAATGAGAGTATGGCTGATTTTAACAATAGATTTCAAAAGGCCACGAATAAAATTTTCCAATTCTTAAGGTTAGATGAAGATGCTAATCTCTAAATTTTGTTGATGATTATTGCCCAACACTTAGTCATTTCATTAGGCAGTTTTAGTTTGCTATCACTGTGGCCGAGCTAAAACTATGCAAGGCTAAGCAACATTGCCGAGCAGTTTTCACTTTGCCTAGTTACATTGTCGAGCCGAGTTACATTGCCGAGCCGAGCGACAAAAAATCAAGTGCTGAGAAAAATAGGTTTTTGTATACTTGTCAGGAATGATACAAACTTCAAGGATAAGTGATCTGGCCTCCTTGTATAAGCTTTGTGGGCTGACTAATGTCTGCATTTAATATTCTTATACGGAGTTAATTATGCATTTAATTGTTTTATCCTATGCATGACTCATTGTAAGCATTAATTGTAATACCATCCTGGTATGGGTATTGGATCTTGATTGTTGATCTAGATCTCACTGTCAGATCTATATAGATATATTAGATTGCTTCAAAATCCTATTTTATGTATGTGCAAGAGGAAGAAGAGTAATTGATGAAGTGACTACATTTTGAAGTGAAATGCATAGAGGGTTATTTTGTCCAGAAGCAGAGATCAAGCAGAGAATAACACAGTGAACAACAGAGTAAAGATATATCATATTATAAGATCAAAAGAGATACTGAAAAGAGGAGATCCATCATCAGCATCAGAGTGCATATCGAAGGATCAATACTTGAGACTTTTTAATCATTGTATCAGGTGAAAATCTCTTAACAGAGTGGTTTTAGCAAGCCTTTATTTATCTCTTAACAGAGTTCTTACTTCATTGTAAGTTTAAATCCTTTAACAAGGTAGATTGTAATGATTTGAAGCTTTTAACAGAGCAGACCTCTAACAAGGTAGATTACATTTTGTAATCAAACATTGTAACCTTAACAGGTACACTTTATTACTGCAGTAGTGGAGACTTTTGTGGGTGTCATCCCCACCCTAGTTTTACCTATTTGGGTTCCTGGGTTACCAAG
>MU223269.1:3924789-3949153 GCA_018584345.1 Thuja plicata
TAATAGAGTAAATGACCCAAGTGTAGCTATGAGCTACTTTGAACAACTGGTGGAAGCATCAAGAAGACCTAAAGATTCTTCTGGATTAGGTCACACTGAACAACATACAACCACTGAAGATGGAGAAACATCTAAGATAGGTGAAAGAAAGAATGCAAAGCTGAGAAGAAAGAAACCTGTTTGTCACCACTATAGGAAACCAGGTCATATAGCAAACATATGCCGAAGCAAGAATGGTAAGTCCAATCCTAGAACTAACTTTAATGGTTATTGCTTTAACTGTAATAATTTTGGACATCAAGCACGTGAATGTAAGGCAAAGGCAAGAAAAACACCTAGACTCAATGGTAATTGCTATAATTGTCACAAATATGGTCATAGAGAACAAGATTGCATATCTAAAGGTAAAAAGCAATGGACATCAAAGGTACAAGAGAAATCACCAAGAAAAGGCAATACTCACAATTGGGATTACAATACATGGCATAGTTGTCATTACTGTGGTGAGTATGGACATGTTATAGAAAATTGCATAAGGACAGATTTCAAAGGTAAGTCTAAAATTTGGATGAATGGAAGCTTAGTTTGTCACAATTGTCTAAAAATTGGTCATACAAGGAAAGATTGCAAGACTAGAGTACCAGCTCCTACTGTTGAGAAAATTAGGGAACAAATGAATAAGACATGGGTTAAGAAGTTTGAACCATGCAGTAGTGAAGCTAATGAAGCCGAGGTCACCCAATCCAATGGATCAGGTGATCACATCATCTCCAACTAAGAGAAAGAGGTATGTAAGAGACTGTATTTAAAATTCTTATCTTACATCAGTTCTTAACATAAAATGTACAAAAGTCCATATTTGCATATGTTAAGATGCACCAGGACATATTTTTGAAGACAAATGTTGAGATGAGTCAGTTGCACTGATAGGTGTCGAGTACTATTCATGGACACTAAAGCCGAGTTCTTTAGTTAGTGCCGAGTTTTGTTGGCCGCGTAAAATTCTGTGAAGGCTGAGTGTAGTGAGTCGAGTGGGATGAAATTTGTGTTAAGGCTGAGGATAGCTGGCTTGCACTAACTCAATGGGTAGAACATTCAATGCTCACCTACCCTTACCCTTTTGAAGTTTATAAAGGATGAACAGTTGATATTTCATTTTTACCTTGCAATTTTACTATTTACGGAGCAATTGAAGCAATTTATAGAATTGATCTTAACGGAGCTAGGAATGAAGATTTCATCAGTGTGTCGTCGGAAATCTTAAAGTGAACAGTGAATAGAGAACATTGTGAAGCATCACTTTTCAAGGTATTCTATTTTCCATAAAACCCTAAATTTTAGAATTATGGCTGCAAGTTCTTCCGCACCAGCCAAGAGTATGGAGGTAGAACAAGAACAAATTCAGTTGATTCAAAGTGATGAATGTGAACCTCTCAACTTTTGAGCCGTCCATGAAAGTGTGATACAAAGTGATTTAACAGGAGCCCTCTCATCCATTCCTCCCAAGGTACTTATGGTTCATGATGTTCGATAATGTTATATGGTTAAAATTGGAGAAGTAAGTGATAATGAATTAAGGAAATCCTACAACAAACTATGTGATAATGGAGTCCTGAAGGTAGAATTCAAACACTTAGCCGAAAAAGGGTTAACTCGTGCCCTAGATTTTCCCCAAGGTTTCAAAGATGAATGGATAAAATTTATCCTTACCCGAGTTCATGACATGAGCATGTGGCTAGACAATGGACCAGTCAAGATCACCAAAAGCATGATTAATCGGGTGACTAGATATCCTGTAGTGAATGGAAAGTCGACCATGAGGGGTAACAACAAAGAGGAAATTACATTGAACACTGGAGCAATATGGAATAACAGAGGTATGACTATCTCTACAATTACTGACCTAGAACTTGACTTTGGAGTAAGGGTAATTGCACACAAGTTCTATAAGTCCAGCAGATTGGATAGTGTTCCCTGTACAATAGTTGATCAGGCATGGAAAATTGTGAAGAAGAATCACACATATGATCTTGCCAAGCTACAACAGACATAGTTAGCCAAGAACTTTGCATTAATCAGAAAGGCTAAGAGATCATCATGTATGTTTGGTTCTTTACTAGTTTGTATATTCTTCTACATTCAAGATACATTTCCTACACTAGGAAATATTGTCTGGAAAAAGGATAGGCCCATGACAGTTCAGATTAGTGAATGTATAGAGAAATTAGGGAGCAATTTCAATGGCATTATGGGTAAATATTTTGTAGAATTCAAGAAGAGAATGAGATTAAGGACTAGAATTCCTAAGTCACTAGTGGAGAAGCACTATGAGGAAATATGTTGTCTAGTTGATACAGATAACACTTATATCAAGGAAGCGACTCCTAGAATAACATGTTTAGAGTTATTTCCATATGAGATTAATGTTGATGAAGCATCAGCCGCCATCACTGCACTCTTGGCTGAGGCAATTGACACCACAGCAGAGAGATTTGGAAACTTTGATGAAGCTAAGGCTAAGATCTCTAGAAGTTTGAATGAAGGAACTATGGAGAGGAAAAGAAAGAAGATAGTGAAAAATCTAAAGAAAATGGTTGGCTTGGGTAGTAATGAAGAACCTGAGGATGCACCTCTAGGTCTGACCACTAGAAAAGGTGAGGATATTTCTACTGAGGAGGAAGTCAGTGCATCAGAAGAAGTTACAAAGAAGGCTAAGGGAAAGATACCATCAATTGTCATAGTAACCAAGCCTAGCTGAGAAAAACCCAAGGTTACACCTCCTACAGCTAATCATCCAAGGACAAGAGCATCTACTGTCACTTCCCCAGTATAAGTGAAAACAAAAGTGTATGGTAAGAGAAAAGTTGCAGAGATTAGTTTTGGTAAGGAAGCAAAGGTTGCTCCTAAGGCTGAGCCTAGTGCGCCAACAAAAAGACCAAGAAGGAAATTAAACTTGAGGCTAGATAGTGATGAGGAGTTGACAGAAACTGATGAACCCAGAAACATACCTAAAGCTCAATTCAAGAAACCAGCAAGCATTGATGAGGTATGTGATACTTTAAGGAATTCAACAGGGTTAGCAACATTTAAGTTCATCAAATATGACAAGTTGAAAACAACAGATAGGCACAAAGTTCAGGAAGCACTCTTGGACATGATGAGTACCTTTAAATTGAATCCTACAGAGATAGGAAATCATGTGCCTAATGAACTATATGACTTTCTGTCAAGAAAATGGGAATTTGCACTTGCCACTAAAAGATAGATCAGGGAAGAAACCCTAGCCAAAATAATACCTGACTTAACCTCTAAACAAAGAGTCAAATTTATTCAGGAGTACAAGAATAGGTTTGTACCAAAAATCAGAGGATATGCTATTCTAAAGAATGACATAGAAGGTTTAGTATAGCAAAGCACAAGGATCTGGAAAGACATTTTTGGACTGCTCATTCCACAAGAAAAGAAATCTGGTGAAGGGACATCTGAGCCAAAGGCACAAGAAGTTGAAGAAAAGACTACCCCTGAACCACAGATACTTAAAGATCAAATTGCAGTAGAAAAGGACATGACCAAGCATGCATTAGATGCAACAAACTCAATTGATCTGACTGCAGATATTCCTATGGATTATTAGTTGATGATCCAAGCAATTTGAAAGCTGAGGAACAATAGATGCCGAGTGGAAAATACATTGACTCACCTATTAAGGCAAATGATACAGAAGAAGGGAAGACCACATCATCTAAGGAAATAATTGAAGTTGTTAGTGATCAGAAAGGTGAAGGACAATAGAAAAAAACTGAACTAGAGGCAACTTCACAAGATCCACCTATTTTAGAAGTTATGAAGACAATTTTAGATAGTGGAGTAGTAACAACAGATGTTGTTGATAAGCCTAAAGATGAAGAGGTAGCACAAGTGTTGGTTGAGCTACCACACTCTACATCATCCACTCTCACAGGTCCTAAAATTGATGGTATGCCGAATCCACAAACTATATTGATAGAATTGAAGGAGGCATTGGATACAAAAACTGTCAAAGGGAAAGATATTATGCTACCAAGCATAAGTTCTCTAGAAATGAAGAAGAAGAGGATCTTGAAGAAGAAGTCACAAATTTTAGATGTAACACTAGATGAAGTCATTGTGATTCCACAATGGGATCCCAATGAGTTATCTTTTGAACAAATTGGGACTCTTCAAGAGTTACTTAAAAGGAAGAAGATACAGGAAGAGATGAAGATGGAACAAAAGCAAAAGAAGGTGTTGCATGAGATCAAAGACATATTTGCAAAGGATTTTGACTTAGAGGATGAAATGACTCAAGCTCCAATTATAGATCAACTAGTCACCATTGTATAGAAAGTAATAGATGAGGACCTAGACAACAATGAGAAGCTTCTACAATGGTCCCAGAGAAGATTTGAGAGAAAATTTCTAGAGAAGATCTCAGAAGAGATAGCAACAAAATAGGTTGAAATTTCTATTCTTGTAGAAACCTTAGAGAAAGTTATAGCCAATGTTTATTCTTTGTAAAAGAAATTATGTGATGTTGAATTCTTCACAAAGGATAATCTACAACTTGTTGAGAAGCTACAGTTAGATTTTAGATCAACTGGTGCTACTTTAGGTAAAGATACTACATCTAGCTCTTTACATTTTAATAAGTTGATAAATGCACAAAGGAGAATAGCCAATCTTATGGCTGAAGATGGTCGCATAAGGGCCAAGTTGATAACTATTCAGACAAGCTTGTTGCCTCACTTGGAGGTAATACATAAGGAACTCTCAAAATCAAAGGAGTTATCACATAGTAGTGTAAATCTATCGACTACAGAGAGTTTAGTGAGTCTAGCTGCCGAGCTAGAAATAAAACTAGAAGTTATGAAGGTTGAAAAGGAAAGATGGGATACAACATTTGAATCCACCCTGCAGCTTCATAAGTAGTTTTTGGATAAGTACAACTTAAACCCACCAGAAATCAGTGACAAAAATAAGGGGGAAATTAGTACTACGGAAGGAGGAAGTTAGTAAGGAAGTTGGTAAGGAGTTATGAAAGGATACATCAGTACAGAAAATGTACACTTGTATAATTTTTGAAGGCATTGTAAAATGTTTGTATAAGTATATTCCTAGGGGGAGTACTTAGTGTACTTATGCAATATTTTGATGAAATGTACAGAAGTAATGATAAGTGTTTTTGCCACTAATATCAAAGGGGTAGATTATTAATCTCTAAGTTCTGTTGGTGATTAGTGCCCAACACTTAGTCATTTCATTAGGCAGTTTTAGTTGGCTATCACTGTGGCCAAGCTAAAACTATGCAAGGCCAAGCAACATTACCGAGCAATTTTCAGTTTGCCTAGTCACATTGCCAAGCTGAGTTACATTGCCGAGCCGAGCGACAGATAGTCAAGTGCTGAGAAAAATAGTTTTTTGTATACTTGTCAGGAATGATACAAACTTCAAGGATAAGTGATCTGACCGACTTGTATAACCTTTGTGGGCTGACTAATGTATGCATTTAATATTCTTATACAAAGTTAATTATGCATTTAATTGTTTTATCCTATGCATGACTCATTGTAAGCATTAATTGTAATACCATCCTAGTATGGGTATTGGATCTTGATCGTTGATCTAGATCTCACTGTCAGATCTGTATAGATATATTAGATTACTTCGAAACCCTATTTTATGTATGTGCAAGAGGTAGAAGAGTAATTGATGAAGTGACTGCATTTTGAAGTGAAATGCATAGAGGGTTATTTTGTTCAGAAGTAGAGATCAAGAAGAGCATAACATAGTGAACAGTAGAGTAAAGATATATCAGATTATAAGATCAGAAGAGATACTAAAAAGAGGAGATCCATCATCAACATCAGAGTGCATATTGAAGGATCAATACTTGAGAATTTTTAATCATTGTATTAGGTGAAAATCTCTTAACAGAGTGGTTTTAGCAGGCCTTTATTTATCTCTTAACAAAGTTCTTACTTCATTGTAAGTTTAAATACTTTAACAAAGTAGATTGTAATGATCTGAAGCTTTTAATAGAGCAGACCTCTAACAGGGTAGATTACATTTTTTAATCAAACATTGTAAGCTTAATAGGTACACTTTATTACTTCAGTAGTGGAGACTTTTGTGGGTGTCATCCCCACCCTAGTTTTACCTATTTGGGTTTTTGGGTTACCAAGTTATTGTGTTACGTGTTATTTATTTCATGGTGTGGATGCTATCTGAGATTACATTAGATTCATTTATGTATAAATGTGGATCAGTTTGTTTTAAGTGTTTAATTTTGAAGATCTAATTCACCCCCCCCCCTTCTCAGTATCTTGCTTTCCCATTATTGTATTTCCAACAGAAGAAGTATGTCTCACTACTTATATCAATGTTGCTAATGGCAAAGTGTCCTATCTACTCAAAGATAAAAACCATACAACCTTAAGGGATGCTTATAAAATAGAAATTGACATTGAGAGTAATAGGAGAGCATCAGGAAAACTAGGGAAGAGGGAAGACAATAAACTTTGGAAAGAAAAGGGGTCAGCCAACAAAAATGTCAAAGAAGATGATACAGTGGATAAATTGGTGAGTGCAGTGAAAGACCTTGCTGCCAAAATGAATAAAAATGATAGAGGAGGATACCGTGATAATAAGTACACTAACCAAAGATTTGACAAACATCCTAACCTAAGAGATTACCCTTACAAGACAAATTGGAATAATGGAAAACCAATCCCTGATGGACAAGATGACCCAAAAGCCAAGGAAACCCCAGATCCCCTAAAAAGGAACAGTGCCAACTATGTTGAGAACACTCCCTGGTGTGATGCTTGCAATATGCCACACTCTTCTTATCAATCTATAGTTGCCCAAGCTCTATTTGATCAAACAGAAGAAAGAGAACAAGAAGGCCCTGCTATCAATATGTTCACAGTAAAGAAACCATATCCATGGTTTCCTGATATTGCATCATCTTCTGATAATTTGTGTATAGAAGATAATTCTTGTTTTAAAAATCATTTACAAAATCCACCCTATCAAAGTGATTAGTTGATAGTATTTCACAAGCAACTATAAACACAGTTGGAAGTGAAAACTCACATTCTCATTTCAGAACTCCCACTGATGAGGAAAAAATGTCTTTGACTATTGCAGCAATTAATCAAGCACGAAATGCATACAACCTGAGAAATAGAAGAGTACAACCAACTCAAGGAAAGTTTTCCCCTGTCTATGTCAGAAAAGATTCACCTCAAGTTATTGAAGATTTTCATGCTAAGGAAGATAATAATGATAAGTGTGGTAAACAAGTAGGACCTTCTTCTGATCATGCTAGAGGGGAAGAAGCAAAAGAGGAACTAGTACCCAATGAGAAATCCAAGAAAGTTAAAAGGATGAGTGATATGTCCTCTAAATTGCCCCTTTTTGACATGAAACATGCTCTGACCCAAATGAAAGTCTCAGTCCCACTCATGGAAATGCTTAAAATAAAAGAGAACAAAGAAGCTGCTCTGGCACTTTTAAAAGGGATAGATGATGTATCTATTCCCAACCAAGAGGAAATACCTTTGACACCAAATGATACTAGAAAAGAAAGTCCACTAGTGAAAGGAAAATAAAAAAGAAAATAATTTTCTAATATCTGTATTGGAAAATAATCACCCAAGAACCATTATCTGTTGACCCATTCTATGTCACCTTAATGGTTAATAGTTTCTTGGTAAAAAATTGCATGATTGATTCTGGAGCTACATCAAATGTGATGTCTTATCATGTTATGAAGGAATTGGGCCTCTAGGTCACTACATCTGCTTGAAGTTGTTATGATATGGACAATAGGGAAGCTCTTGTGATAGGAACACTTAAAGACATTAAGGTGAAAATTGTTGCTTTCCCTGAAGCAACTTACATAATGGATATAGTGGTTGTGGATGCTAAACCATATTATGGTATGCTTCTGTCAAGGAAGTGGGTAGTAGCAGTAGGTGGGAAAATATAGTTAGATTTTTCCTATGCAACTATCCCTGTAAATGGACATGAGGTTAAGTTGTACAGAGAACCCCGATCATCTTTCATGGAAGAGGTGGTTCTACTTGACCAATTGAATTGTTGTGTGAATGTTGATATGGAAATTTTTACTTTTGAAGAAATCAAGCCATAGTTAAAGAGCACTAACCCAATTGTGGAGTAATTGTTGTTGCAAGAAAATGGACTATGGAAAATGTACTTTGATGTAGGATGATCAAAGGAAAGATATGGAGTAGGATTTTTTTTATTTCCCCATCAGGTATCAACTTCAAGTACTCTTTCCTTCTGACTTTGCAATGCATAAACAATACTATTGAGTATGAAGCCTTAATCTTGGGAATGGATATTGCTATCAAGCATGGTATTAAGTGTTTAAAAGTTCATGGAGATTCCCAGTTAATTATATCTCAGATTAGGGAGCATTATGCTGCTAAAGATGATAGATTAAAATTGTACAAGCATGCTGTATGGGATAGGATAGAATTCTTTGATGCTTTCAATATCCTATGGATAGAGAGATCCAACAACATAATGGCAGATTTCTTGGCAAATGTTTCCCTGAAAAATAATGATGCTACTCTTACTAGTATGTATGTGGTTGAAATTAAAAGTAGGGCTACAGTTTCGACAATATTCATAATTGGCAAGTATTTGAGGATGATGATGATATCCTCAGGTTTATCTAGTGTGAGATCAATATGATGGTCAGAAGATTGATTGTGAGTCTCTAGTATTAGTTGTGGACAATAAGGAGTATATCTTTTATCAAGAGGTCATCCAATTGGATACTAATCACATTCCCAAAGGGTTGGTTGAATTTTAAGGCATGTTCAGCATAAACAACAATTATATGACTCAGAAGTCCAATGCCAAGGTGGGAGATTCAAAGGAAGTTAACTTGGGATCTGAAACATCTCCCTAATTATTCTATATTGGTAAAAAATTAGATAGCAATGTGAGACAGAATTTAATAAAATTGCTAAAGAAATACAAGCATGTATTTGCATGGTCTTATGAGGATTTGAAATCTTATAGAAAAGACCTATTTCAGCATGATATTCCTTTGAAAGAAGGTATAAAACCATTCAGACAAAAACAAAGACCCATTAATCCCCTGCTGGCTACTAAAATGCAGGCAGAATTGATGAAACTAAGATATGCATGTATAATTCAACCAATAAGACATTCATCATGGGTCTCTAATTTAGTCCGTATCAGAAAGAAGAATGGGGACATAAGATTGTGTGTCGATTTCAAAAATCTGAATGTGGCTTCATTGAAGGAAAACTATGGACTACCTAGCATGGAATCTATGTTGTGCAAAGTCACCAAATGTGACTCGTTGTCTATGATGGATGGATTCTTAGGGTACAATCAAGTGTTGGTTAAAGAATCTGAGCAATTTAAGACAACATTTACTACTCCTTGGGTCACTTATGTATGTGCTTGTATGCCCTTTGGTCTGAAAAATGCTAGTGCAACCTTTCAAAGGGCCATGGATGTAGCTTTCAAAGATCTTATAGATGTTCTAATGGTAGTATACCAAGATGATTTGATAAATTTTTCAAAAAGGGCAGAGGATCATTTTAATCACTTGGAGAAAGTGATGATGAAAGAATTGGAATATGAGGTGTCTTTAAACCCAAAAAGTGTCACTTTTCTGTTACTAAGGAAAAACTCCTGGGACACATAGTATCAAAAGAGGGACTAAGGATAGATCTTGAAAGATTTGAAGCCATTCAAAAGGTATTTGATCCCAAGAACTTAAAGGGCATACAATCATTTCTAGGACAAATTAATTTTGTTAGGATATTCATTGCCAACTTTGTAGAGCTAGTCAAGCCTATTGTTAAATTGCTGAAGAAAAATGTAAAGTATGAATGGGACCAGGAAGCAAAATCAACTTTTGAAAAAATAAAAAAGGCTATTCAAGAAGCACCAGTCCTAGTATCCCCTAATTACACCAATCCCTTATCTTTGTTTACTTTTTCTTCATTCCATACTATTGCAGCAGTCCTATTGCAAAAGGATGGTGAGGGATTTCAACATCCCATTGCATTTTTTAGCAAGTCATTACAGTCAGCTGAGTTAAACTATCAGTTGATGGAGAAACAAGCATATGCTCTGGTAAAGGCAGTCACGGCTTTCAGGCCCTTTTTGGTATGTGCAAAGGTAAATGCTTATGTTCCTCATGCTGTTGTCAAGGACATTTTAGTTCAGAATGAAGTAATAGGAAAAAGATGTAAATGGCTAAACAAAATTCAATAGTTTGATCTACACATCCATATCACTAAGTCTGTGAGGGGACTAGGATTGACAAAGTTGATGACAGAGGAAAATTTGGATTTAGTCCAAGTTAATAGTGTTGATACAAATGATAATTTCTTGACAAGTATTTAAATGCAACCTTGGTATGCCAATATTGTATATCTTCTGAAAAATTCTAAATGGCCAGATAACCTAAATGACAACCAAAGGAGGAGTTTGAGACTACAAGCTCAAAAATATGTTTTGTTGCATGGAGACTTGTTTTGGAAAAATAGAAATGGGATCATGCTATTATTTCTTGACAAAGGTCAATCAGAGAAGATGTTGAAGAAAATGCATGTTGGCATGTGTGGAGGGCACTATTCTGCTAGGTCAACAGCTCATAAAATTTTGAGAGCTGGATAATATTGACCTTGTTTGTTCCAAGATGCTTACAATATGGTTAGGAAATGTGAGCCATGCCAAAGATTATCAAGTAAGATGAAGTATTTAGGAGCTTTACTTTTGAATCCTGTAGTAGCAGAGGCCCCCTTTGCTATGTGGGGAATGGACTTTATAGGATAATTGGCTGAAAAATCAAGTGGAGGCCATAGCTAGATTTTGTTGGTAACTGACTAGTTTACAAAGTGGGTGGAAGAAATTTTGACAAAAAGAGAAACAAGAATTGTGGTCATTGATTTTCTGATGGATAACATTATTACAATATCTGGTGTTCCCCTCAAGTTGGCAATGGATAATGCCATGTTTTTCAGGTTAGAGGAATTTACTAATTTTTGCACCAATATGGGAATTGTTATGTCCTATTCTTCCCCATACCATCCTCAAGCCAATGGTCAGGCAAAATCCAATAACAAAAGCATCTTACAAATCTTGAAAAAGACCTTGGAAGGAAATAAAAGAGCTTGGCATGAAAAATTGAAACTCACCCTTTGGGCAGATAGGATCACTGTTAAAAGGGCCACTAGAAAATCTCCCTTTGAGTTGGTTTATGGTGTTCAATCAAGAATGCATGTCAACAATCTACTCCTAATCTATAATTTTATCCAAGATGTAGAAATGGAAGTTTCTAAAACCGTGGAAGAAAGGATTGTTCAGTTGGTAGAATTGGATGAAATAAGCACAGAAAGCCAGAGAGAAAATGTCAAATTACAACAAAAAATGAAGTATCTTTTTGATAGAAGGGCAGACAAAAGAAAGTTTCAGCCTAGTGATTTTGTATTACAGTGGAATACCAGGGCTCAAGACAAAGGCAAAAACAATAATTTTGAGTCACTATGGATGGGGCCTTTTTTCATATCCCAGACTTTTGGAAAATATTCTTATTTCCTCAAGAATCTGGATGATGAAGAACAGGAATTGCCAGTGCATGGACACTTTCTGAAAAATTTCTTCAATTAGTTCTTCTTTTCCATGCACAGTAGTATGTATTATTTGTACAAGAGTGTTTTCTTTATGTTGTGTGTTTGTTTCCAGTAATAGGTTAGTCTGGTTTGTGGTTTGTCTCCCCATAGATTTGTGGTTCTTACTATAACCTGACATTTAAACATCCTTAGAGAGAGCCACTCTTGGTACTATTTCCTGTTTGGAATATGCCTTGTAAAATTTTGAAGTCTCCTATCATTCATGTTATCCAAAGGTTTAAAGTCATGGTCAAAATTATTTTTATGCCTACGCAAATTTTCTTCTAGCCCTCAACCTAGTTAGAAATGCTGAAAAATCATTGTTTCATGTCTCCTAGTGTAATTTTGGTCATAAAAACCCTAAGCGTTGAAATGCTTTCTAATTTCACGTTACCTTTTTCACTTAATTCATGTCTCGAATGGGTTCATTTTAAAGTGGTCAATCCTAACACCGTGGTCTTACATTATTCCCTATGTCCAAAGTCTGCTGATGTTTTAATTAAAGTTATTATTTGTCGAGCAAGTTTGTTTTAATCAGATGGCCTGCCTAATAGCTTAATCCAAAACCAATCGACATCTATCAGGTAAGCCGTTAATCCATGAAGCCATGTGTCTTTGGTGGTTCGATGGTCGTAAAGGTTCTTAGTTAATTAGTGGATAGATCATGAAAGAATCGATGGTGGACTTAATCGCTTAGTCCCAAAATGTGCACCATCTAATAGATAAGAGATTAAGCGGTGCCGACACATGTCAAAGAAAGTAATGTGGGTCTTGTCATAGGTGGCATAAAGGTAATTAAATATTAGAAAGATCTAATGGTTGGTGTAATGTATTAAAGGCAAGATGCATGAGATCTATCAGTTAAGCGATTAAGCAGTGAAGACATGTGGCAGTTGGTGGACCCAAAAATTTTGAGCTGGTAATGAGTAAAACACAGATAACTTATTTCTGATCCTATGGTCCACCTAATAGCTTATCTCAAAGATGCACAAGATCTAGTGTCTAAGCCATTAAGCGGTGCTGGCGCATGTCAAGGTGATGACATGTAATCCACTAAAGGTTAACCTGACCACAGGATAAAGGCTAGAGAAGTTTGAAAAGATCTAACGGCCCCCTTAATGGCTTAATGAGAAACTGATCAACATCTATCAATTAAGCCATTAATTTGTGATGCCATGTGTCCTAGTGGGTGTGACTGAGGTCGTAAAGATAGGATTAAAGGAATAGTACCTACAGAAAATATTGACGGTAGGCTTAATCACTTGAAGGTAAAGTGCTCAACATCTAATGGATAAGAGATTAAGCCATGATGATGCATGGCATAAAAGGTGGGTCATGTATAGCGTAGTTATCATGTTAATAAGGTTGCAAATATGAAAGGATCAGACAGTTCACTTAATGGTTTAAAGGAAAAGTAATCAAGATCTAGTGATTAAGCCATTAAGTCATGTTGACACATGTCCCATGTGATGACGTTGTAGCCACAGTTAGTAAACTCAAGGTGAGATAATTTAGAGATAGGTTAAGATGAATTTGATGGTGGACTTAATCGCTTAAGGAGAAGAAGCATGACATCTATCATATAAGCAATTAAGTCATGCTGACACATGTCCCAAATGAATAGTTATTTTTGGGAAAAGAAGAAGGTTGTCAGATGAGGGAGATGTTGCTTGAAATCTATGGCTCAGATTCAAAGTTACCAAAATGAGTTTCAGTGAGTCGTTAAGCTATGAATTTGAAGCAGGAGAATTGATTGCAGAATGTGTGGCCATTTCAATTCAATTCAATGCAAAATATTGATTTTATTGAAGTAGTATAATTCATTGTTTTAGATTGAAGTCGCCATAATTTACCAAAATTATTCAAGCGAAGAATGGAATTGCAGCGATTTTCAGCTCCTTGCGACAGAATTGTGGAACGGGTAAGTCTTCTCTGATATAGTGAAATTCAAGCTTCCTATAAAGATTTGAAATTTAAAAGGCTTTTAGGTTTATCATTCAATTTTGAATATCATCGTAGTCAAAGCCCTAGGTTCAAAATGGCCCCCAGGATTGAACTTTCAGGAGAGGTAGATTATCAAAAAAGAAATGTTAGAGAGGACCTCCTACAACAATTAAAAGCATCCACGAGTGATGAAACCCAAATTAAAAGAATAGTCCCAACACATCCCCACTTTAGAGTAGGAGAGGGTTTATATGACATGAGTAGGTGGGCCAAAGATGTTAAAACCAGTCTGAATGGTCTAACTCTGTTTAAAACTACCTATAGCCAAAGGAACGCTCCTACCCCAGATTGTAACATATGGGACTTAGACATGGGAAAGTTGATAGTACCCAGGGTGTTCATGGATATAGATTTGTTCACCTTGATAGCCAACACTTATGACAAAGTATCCAGGATTGTTATGGATACACAGGGAAACATGTTGTTGATTGTCACAACCAATGAAATCAGAAGAATTTTCAAGTTGAGTGATACTTCAGTACAAATGGATGATATTGACTTCAATTATTTTAAGGAAGTATACCAGACCCAGAGGGAATACTAAAAAATGAGGCCTTGAATGGATACTTTAACAAGATAGGGGACTTGATTATAGTAGGGCCTAACACACCAGAGCCATTCAAGTTGGACTACTTCAATGGAAAGGCCAAGAAAATGTATAGTGCCCTGTGCCAGGTTCTAGGAGAAGATGAAGAAATAACAATACCTGTTCATATGATTCTCATGGTGGTTCAGATTCTTCATCCCCACCTGTCAGTAGTTTTTGACTATGCTTCTTACATTTCCCAGCAAATACATGAAGGTCTCTTAGGTATCCAAGATAGTAACATAGTCAAACCAATGGGGTGGTATTCCTTTATGATGCACATTTTTTTGTTCAATAGTGTTGACTTCTTTGAGGAGGAGATGGACCTAACTAAGTTCCAAGGTGACAAGGATTTGCTTGTTCAAATGTGGAGTGTTGATCTATCATGGGATAGAAAAAAAGCCAGTTATGTATACTTTGACAGGGTTTTTTCCACTAGGCTTAAGTCATTGTTATGAAAATAGAATGCCAGGATCCATACAGATATGATGAGGTTATTGAGACCTATGGAGTTTTCCCAAGAATTGAAAATCGCCCACAATGGGGGAGATTTGATTTTATACCTTGTTTCTACAATGATAAGGGTTTATGGATTCAGGGGAACCCCTAATGTGCTGGCCTACAGAGTGCCTTTAAAGATTGGAATTGCAGAGGTTATGAGACAATTGGGTGGATTACAGGTAGAAGCCCTGATAGGCAAAATGAAGGGAAGTATTTTCCATACTCTTACAAGATCCCACCATTTAATTATCATAAAAGTTTGGTGGGCATAGTTTAAAAAGTATTTTGAGCCCTACAACCTAGCAACATTCGTATCCAGGTGTGCAGACAATGAAGAATTTATAATGGGAATGTTCAGAAAGAGAACCAAATGCTTGGCATTGGAGCATCACTTCAACTTCCCGGAGGACATTTTTAGAAATTTTTTTGATCTGAGTGAATAGGAGGTCAGGAAAGAGAAATGGCTGGTGTACAAGATCTCTTTGGACTTTGTCCACAATTTTGATAGGTCTTATGATCCTATGAAGGAATATTTCCCTTGGGCTAAGAAGATTGAGTCCCTAATGAAATTATTCAAGGGTATCATGTAGACCCTCAGTGAGAAGAAACAAAGAATAATGGAAGCTGAGCCAGAAAAGGTTCAAGCCATCCTAAGAAAACTTTCACAAGGAAGGATAATCCCACTTGGGAATTATGTGGTCTACAAAAGGAGAGGGTACAGTACTATCATGCCCAATATTGATAAATATTTTGATCAGAAAGGAAAGAGGCAAACAAGTACTAGTGCCCAAAAGATTCCCTCTCCAAAGAAACAAAAGGTGGAGGAAAAAGACGAAGAGAGTGCATTATACTCTCCTTCGTAGTCCCCTTTACATATATATGACCAAGCCATTGCTGAGAAATTGGTTCAAATGGGAAACATAGGGAAAGTCTTTATCACTGCACAAGAGCTACAAGAAGGAGTGCCAAAGGCACCTAGGCATACAACTGCTGATCTCACAGTAGCAGAGTTTACAAGTAAAGAGTTGGATCCTGTAACCAAACATGCCAGTGAAGAGTTCTTATCAGATGACAATTTCATCAAGGCTAGGGCCTTTATTCAATTTCTATGGAGAACTCACATTTACGAGTTCAAAGATAAGTGCCAGAGGTTGCAAGAAGCCCAACCAAATCAGCCCAAGGATGATATTGAAAAAGAGGTCAAACAAGAGTTAATGACCAAATTTGACAAAATCACTCCGTAAGAGGGCATGGAGTTGGTAAAGAAGAAGGGAGTCCTTATCCTACCTTACTGGAATTTGGCTAATGTAGTATTTTTTGATGCTATCAGGAAAGAAGAAAAACCATTGAGCACTACTGGATCATCAATTCGTGCCCAGTTTAGTGAAGATCATGCAACTTTGGCATTATGGTCCTTGAAAAAGAAGGACAAAAGAAGAATGAAAGAAGATGATCAAACTGAGGATACAGGAAGCCTCATTGTTAAAAGAGTTTCTGATACCTAAGGTATTGAGGCATCTAACCCTATTCTTCAAATTGCTAATTTGAGTTTGAAGGTATCTGAAAAGGAGAAAGATGCATATAATAGCCTGAACCAAAAATAGGAATTTGTCTTAAAAGCATACAATGATGAAAGGGTTAAATCCCTGCAGAAGGATGAAAAAATAGCATTTATGGAGGGGAGGTAAACAAGACAAATAATGCCTCAGAAGAGGATTGCACAAGGACCCCACCAGCCTTCCTCATCAATTCCCATCATCATTTACCCTCCTTCCCCTACACCATCTACTTCCACCACCCTAGAGGAGCTAGAACAGGAAAAGGCAATGCTCAAAGCTGCAAGAGCAGAATTACAAAGGTAGAAAAAGGAATGGGTAGAGCAGTCTGCAGCCTTTAGAGAAGAAAAAGCATGGGTAAAGAAAAGGTATACAGATAAAATACATAGTGCTCTTATGGATTGTACTCATGAAGTAGTACCCACTGCTATTTATGCTCAAGGTAAGAAGATTGTCAATATTATGAATGAATATCATGAAAACAAAGACAATCTGGATCAGTTGGTGAACAAGGGGAGAGGGAAAATAGGGGAATTAAAATTCTTTCACACCTCTTGTAATAAAAGTAATGATGTTGACAGTCTCTACTGGCACTCACAAATGTGTCAAATTACTTTTGGATATGGATATGAGAAGAGATATTGTTATGAGGAAGGTGCTAACTTTGAAAAGGGAATACTCACAAGATAAATATGAAATGTTCCCAAACCTCTTTAGGAAGAATGGAAACATCAAAGATGAGGGGTTGTGGTACCAGAAGATGAATGAAGCATTAGCAGCCAGAACCAATAGTATACTAACTTTGGAGAGTACCCTATTTTTTTCGCAAACAATTGAGATAGTGAATAAGGCCAGGTCATTCTTTGCATTCTAGTCAGATGAGATAGAGAAAGCACATGTCACATGGAAGGAGATAAACATAAGAAAAGATGAAGTTCTAGGCTTCATTTGGCCGAGTGATGAAGTTTATACTTCCTGGAAGGACAAATACACAATAACTAACCTGGGTGAAAGATAAGATATGAAAGTGGACGAGGAAGCACAACAGAGAAGTTGATGCAGTTGAGAATGGATATCATACATCATCAACATCAAAGGCAGTGGTTTTGACATGGCTATCCCCCAAAAACTACTAGGAAAATGCAATCACCATGTGGCCATAGGACAAAGATTCTATTGGAATATCTTGTAACAAAACTGGTTTTTCTGTCCACTTGTTATTTTGTCATGCTATTCTCCAAGTTTTATTTTCTAGCCTAGTCATCCAAAGCTTGTTGCATCCTTAATCTTTAAGGATTCGAAGATGACTAGTGTTGGCTATATATCGTAAGTTGTAACATATTGTAAAGGATGGTAAAAATAAGACTGTGAAGCAGACATCTGAATTGTGTCTAAGCTTTAGTTTTGAATCAATTTGAATGTATTGAGGTCAAGATTTTATTAATAAAAATACAATGGAATCTCCATTTTGATACCAATGATGTCTTTTTGCATTTACAATTAGCTCTTGTCTGTTTAATTTGTGAGGCATCTTAAATGTACTTGTTATAAGGTAGTTATGTCATTATTTGTGAGTTGCTTTCAAGGAGGGTTTAAACCTTGCAAATAATTACAGAGGGTTAGGGTTTATGCAGGAATTTGATATAGGGGTGTGAGGGTGAGAAGATAGTTTGTAAGGCATTCTATCTAAAGTTTTATTTGTATTTCAATTAATTGTCCCTGGTGTATGTATGTTTTAGTCTAACTCTATGGCCCATGATTAGGCACTGGTCAATTTATGATAAATAGTTGTTATCATCAGTCAAATATTATTGAATCTTTATATTTTGTTATCTAAAATACATGTCTAGATAATTGTATTTAGTGCAATTCATCTTAGTGATTTCTTGAAGACAGAATCAATAGGTTATCCTTCCTAAGCCAAGCGACTTGAAAAGAAGAAGGATAATGAATCCTTAATCCATTGTTAGACTTGTTCAAAGATAGTAGTCTTTTGAAGGTGCACTTGCCTAGGTATGTGGAGCCCAAAGCGTAGAAGGATCTTCATCCTTGTTAATTGGCCTTTCTCCTATGAAAATTTGAATTGGGAGTTAAAGAGTCTAGCATTCACTGCTATATACTGATTCTACAAGAAAAGGAGCTAACATGTGCAGGAGTACCTAGGGTAGAATCTCTACTTTTTTGTGTTGGATCTTGTAAATTTTGTTAAGTGTGTTTACGGAAGTTTAGGATAATTTTTGAGTGCTTTAGGAGAGTGTGCATTAAGTTGTGTGAGTTTTTTATCCAAATGACCTTTACAAGGTCCTGACAGGAAAAATGGGCCAAAATGTGTATTTGGCAGTCATATTCCTTACAAGAACTTTTTTCAAGTATTTTAGGTCCTAGGAAATGATGTGATACCTTTTCGGGTCCAACCATGGAATTAGAATTAACAAAGAGAAAACATTGAAAAAAGTGCAAAAGTTGCTTGAGCAACTTTGCAACTTTTAAATGTTGCTCGACAACATTTGTAAAAAGTTATAAAAATACACAAAAGGAAGTTATGGGTGGGTTCACACATTTTTTATGGATCATCTAGACATATTTAAGGGTCTTGGACACCGTGTAATGAGTTTGGTTATCAATTTACAAAATTGGACAAGTAATTGAAGGAACAATAATTGTGTTTTTCTTTGTTTTGAATCTAAGCTTTGATAAATGGATTGAATTAGCTTCTATTTTATTGTAATTAGGTTTTGATAGTTTTTTTTGATCATTGTGTGATGGTGATTATATTTTAGTTTATTGTTTGTAGTTGAATGTAAATTATTCTTCCTACTTTGGGTTCTCTAGACTAAACATGACTATAAATAGAAAAATGACACCCTAGCCATTTTCCATTGTGGAAAGTCTTTGTGCCTTGGAGATATGGTAGAGGGGTCATTGTACTATATTTTTTGTTTTTTTATTCCTTGAGGTTACAATGGTTAATTTTGAGCTCTTTACCTAGGCAAGCTTGGCTATAGCCCGGCTAGGGTCAGTTGAGGAACAATGTGATTCATTTGCAGGGTTGGATTGAAATAAGTAATTTAGTGCATGGATGATGGACTTGGCAAAAGGATAGACCTATATGAGCATTGGTAATGGCTGAAGAATCCATTTCATCTAGTTTTGATAGGAATTTCTACAAACAAGCCTATTATCCCTATTTTAAGGACTCGATCCCTAAGGGATTTTAAGTATGGTATAGAACACTTGAGACACCCAAACCCTAAAAATATTTTTTGTCTCTAAAAAGAGTACTCAAATCCAAGATTTTTTTGGGGGCTTCTTTGTGAAATTTGAGATTTAATTTTGATTATGAGTCTGATTAGGGCTACAAGAAGCCACTAGGCCCACTCCATGAAATAAGGAACTAGTTGAATGTATAGATGAGCTATGGCTCTGAATCTTCAAGATTGAAGTTTTCAGACATAAAGAAGTATGGGATCAACCTTGTGAGATCTTGTGAAGTCTTTGAGTGGCTGAGATGGAATCTACCCTTGTAGATTCAGTGAAGATTGAACTTTAATTAATAGTGGGATTATTGAAAGTAAAGGTGTATGAAGTGTTATGCCTTTGGTTTAGGGTAGAAGAGAAAATACTTAATAGGTCCAGAAAAGAGGTCTAGGAGAGAGTCAAGTTGAATCAATGAAGAATATCCCTATCAAATTGGTATCAGAGCCTTGAAAGATTTGGGATAGGAAGGTTTATGAGTGACCTTGAATCAGTGGGTGAATCAACCATGGTGACCAACGTAGAGTTGGCAAGGAAGATGGATGAATGTGAGGAGGAGAATAGGCTCCTAAGGGAACAACTTGCAGAGATGGAAACAAAGATTGATGAAGTGCAAGATAGGACATTAGAAGTAAGTGATAAATTGAAAGAAACAAAGAGAAAGGGAAGTTAGTTGCAGTATAGGATGAGGTGTCAAAAACTGATCAAGATCTTCAAGAAGAGCCTTTCCTTGGGGCTTTGAAAGCCATGAGTGGAAAATTATTAAAAGGAGTACCCTTATTCAGTATAAATATGGAGCTAGAGGTGGTAATGGATTGGATAGTAGGTTTATAAAACCACTTTGAATGTGAAAATGTGACAGAGGCCCAAAAGCTAAAAGTGGTCAAGACTAGGTTAAGGGGAACAACACTCACATGGTGGAAATTTGTTTAGGATGAAAGATTTAAGGAGGGAAAGAACTAAATCTCCACATGGAAGGGTATCTTTGCAAAGATAAGGGAAACCTATATTCTAGAGGACTATGAGATATAATTACAAAAGAAAAGGAACAATGTTAGACAAACAGATTTAGAGGTGAGTACCTAGATACAAAAGAGTTTTACAAACTATGTTTAAGGTCTAAAGTGATAGAGGATGAAAGCATCAAAGTGGCTCATTATCTCAATGGATTAAAATTGAGCATTCAAGAGGAAATATGTATCTTGACACCTACCACTGTTGATAAATGTTATCAATTAGCTCTTAAGGTTAAGGAGAAGAGAAAGAAAAATTATGAAGCAAATAGCATAGGTAGAGGAAGAGGTAAAGAATCCAGAGGTCACATAGGTAGTTATGGTGGAAAGAGTAATGATTCAAGACCCCAAGGGGAGATAAAAATGATATATCAAAGCCAATAAAGTAGTATTAGAGGTAATTATGGATTATGGGGAGGTCCAAATAGTGGTGGTAGGGGAATATTTGGTGGAGGAACCAGTAGAGGTTCATTTGCAAACATAAAATGCTATAGTTGCCACCATTTTGGGCATCCCACCTATAGGTGTCTTGACAAAGCCACATCATCTCAATCAAAGAGAAGGGTGAACTATGTGCAAGAAGACACTGGCATTGTCAAATCTCCTGAAGTTAATTTGGATTTAGAGAGTGGAGAGAATTTGATGATCAGAAGAGTTCTCATTAAAGAGAGAGTTAGGGAGAAACCTAAACAAAGGAGATCACTTGTTAAGGTGAAGTGAAATATTCTTGAAAAATTATGTAGGGTGATCATTATCTTAGGGTCAATAGATAACATAATATTAGAGGATGCAGTGAACAAACTTAGAGTGACCAAAATACCTCATAACTATCCTTACAGGGTGACATGGTTGAACAAAGGACAACATGTCCTATTGAATGAACAAGCTTGGGTTTAATTTGAAATTGGAGGCTATAATGATAAAATACTTTGTGATATAATTCCCATGGATGCTTTCCATCTTCTATTGGGAATACCATGGCAGTTTGAAAGAAAAACCATGCATAATGGAGAAAAGAATGATTATTATTTTCAAAAGGATGGAGTGACATATAAAATCCAGTCATTGATGGAGGAAGGAGTAAAGGATAGTCCCAATTTTTTGGTGGTAGGAGGAAAAGAGTTTCTACAAGTTCTTAAGAAAGAAGAAGAGTGTTATACAGTTGTGATGAAGCCTAAAGAGGAAAAGTCAGAAGAACAAACACCTTTTTACAAGGAGATACAAGACCCTTTTGGAATAGTTTAAGGACATTGTAAGTGATGTTTCATGAGTAGTCCTTCCACCACAGAGATCTATAAGTCACTAGATTTATTTCATACTAGGTGCCCCTTTTCCCAATAAGGAAGCCTATAAAATGACCCCTGGTCAAAATAGGGAGATATTTAGGCAAGTATAAGTGCTATTGGATCAAGGGCTTATAAAGAAGATCATAAGTCCCTATGCAGTGCCAGTGGGTTTGGCATCAAATAAAGGAGGAAAATGGAGGATTTTCATAGACTCTAGAGCCATAAACAAAATTGTCATAAGATATATAGGTTTCCAATCCCTAGGATTGAGGACCTAAAGGATTGTCATGGTGGGGATAAATAATTCACAAAGTTAGAATTAAAGAGTGGATACCATCAAATATAGATAAAGGAAGGGGATGAGTGGAAAATAGCCATCAAGACTACAAAAGGACTATGTGAATGGCTTGTCATGCCATTTGGGCTTAGTAATGCCCCTCACACATTCATTAGATTAATGAATGAAGTGTTGAATGACTGAATATGGGTGTTTTTAGTGGTGTACCTTGATGACATCCTCATTTTCAGTAGGACTAAGGAGGATCACTTTGAACATTTGCAGATTTTCTTGAGGAGGTTGCAAGAGGAGCAGTTGGCAATCAACTTGGAAAAGTGTGAGTTCCTAAAATAAGAATTGGTGTACCTTGGGTTTGTGGTCTCAAAAGGGTCATTAAATATGGATCCTCTAAAGGTAGATGAAATAATCAGCTATCCTACTCCCACAACTTGAACTGAGGTAAGAATATTTCACGGGCTTGCCTAATTTTATAGGAAATTTATTAGAAGTTTTAGTGTCATTTGTGCTCCAATATTAGATACTATCAAGGGTGGTGTAAGACTAAGTTTAGGTGGACTGAGGAATCCAATAGGGGTTTTGAGATGTTGAAGAAAAAGGTATCCACCCAATCCATCCTAATCTTACCAAGTTTGGAGAAATTGTTTACATTGGAGTATGATGCTAGTACCATAGCAGTAGGGGCTGTTTTGACCCAAGAGGGTAGACCAGTGGATTTTTTTAGTGAAAAATTGAATGAATCTGAAAATAAATACTCCTCCTATGACCTATAACTCTATGCCCTAGTTAAAGCCCTTAGGAAGTGGAGAGACTACCTCCTTCCCAAAGAGTTTGTAGTCTTTACAGATAACCAAGATTTGAGAACTACATTGATACACAAGAGAAGTTAATTAATAGACATTGTAAGTGGATGGAATTCCTGCAAGCCTACACCTCTACTATAAAGCACAAGAAAGGTTAGATGAACAAGGTTGCACATGCATTGGGCCGAAGGCTACTTACTGTTCAAGAAGTGCAGTTTCAAATTATTGGAGTGGAAAGCTTCGAAGAACTATATAGGGAAGATGACAACTTCTTAGAGGCTTATAAGGTTTGTATGAAGTTCAACAACCACTTTCATAGTTAGTTTGCATATTATACCTTAAAAAAAGGGTTAATATTTAGGGGAGGACAATTGTGTGTGTCCAAGGGATCTATGAAAGAAAATCCGATACATGAAAAACACAATGGAAGTCTTAGTGGACATTTTGGTCTCAATAAGACTCTTTAATTGGTTCAGAGGTTCTATTACTGGCCCAAGATGTAGAGAGATGTGAGAAGGTGTGTGGAGAAATATTTGGTATGTTAGAAAGCAAAAGGCATGAATTATAAAGTTGGTTTATATCAACCACTTCCCATTCCAAATAGACCATGGGAGTGTATTAGTATGGATTTCATAGTGGGATTACTAAGGAAAAGAAATGAAATGGATAGTGTTTTTGTAGTTATTGATAGGTTCAGTAAGATGAGCCACTTCATTCCATGAAAGACAACACATGATACAAGATATATAGCCCAATTGTTCTTTAGGAAAGTTGTGAGAATCCATGGCTTACCCCTTAGCATAGTCTCAGAAAAAGATGTCAAATTCATGGGTGTCATGCCCAAAAGTTCGGGTCAAAACACAACCAACAAAAAAAAATTTAAAGTGAAAAATTTCCACGTTGAAGTTGCGAAAAAGAGGATTCAATGACGTGGTCACAAAAGACTCTGGCGATCAACCTCGACAATGTTGAAACCATATGATGCTGGATGATATCGATATAATCGAAGAAGATCGTTGATCATCTTCTCGATCAATATCGCCGATCATCGATCTAAAAAGCTTATAGGTTATCTAGGAGGAAATGAATGTTATAGTTTACGTTATTCTAAAAATAGGCTAACCATATCCCAATAGGGTACATATCAAGCCAATATGATTCTATAAATGTGTAGTCTATTTAAGGAAATAATGAATATAAAATTTAATTTGACGTTTACATCAATATTCGTTTTCAAATGAATAAATACTAGTTCAATTTATAATTACAACATACCCATTTAATCAATGTACTTTTAACCAATTAATACTCTCAAAGGTAACATTAGTTTATGATAAATATTATCAAAGTTTATGAT
>MU223269.1:3990183-4005904 GCA_018584345.1 Thuja plicata
TAAGAAAAATCATATTTTTAATTAACAACAAAGGTTACTAAAAAAAATTATTTGTTTAATTTCTGATACAACAAATTACAAAAAAAAAAATTAAAAAACATTGAAATATTAATCTTATTCAAATATTGTAATTTATAAGAAAAATTATATTTTTTATTAACAACAAAGGTTGCTAAACAAATTATTGGTAATTTTTCTGGTAAAATTAAACAAATTACACAAAAAAAAAATTTACAAACATTGAAATATTAATCTTACTCAAACATTGTAATTTATAAGAAAGCTCAAATATTGTAATTTATAAGAAAAATCATAGTTTTAATTAACAACAAAGATTACTAAACAAATTATTCATTATTTTTGTGGTAAAATTAAAAAAATTACAGAAAAAATATTAAAAACATTGAAATATTAATCTTACTCACAAAAATGAAAAAAAAAATTCCAATTTCAATTCTAGTTGTGTGGAACCAAACATAGAATTGGCATCTTCTCAGTCATCTTCCAGGTGAACCAAACAAGACAAGCCCATATTCTAGAATTCGTTATGAGTATAGCACAATTCTAGAATGGAAGGCAATTCTAGAATTGGCAATTCCAGCATGCACAAATTTCACCAAACAAACGGGCCCTAAGGGTGTATCCCTATATGAGCATAAATTGGTGATGAGGTTTATGATATACCTTTATGATGTTCTTTTGTGAACCTCGGGTAGGTTACCTAGTTGTATAGTAGGAGGTGGCTTGCAATAAGTTTTGGGGCTCACAAGTGGCTTCTAGGATCATTTATTGTAAGTAATTTTAACAAGTAATAACATAAAAACTTATTAGGATGCATTAGTCTAATAAGATATAATGCCTCACACATTCTTGAGCGCTATTATAGGCTAAGATGGAGGTTGATTCTTGTCACCTTGAGAGGTGTGTATCTAGCATAGTTAGTGAATTTGTCTGTTTGAGAAGTCATTGATACCGTGTATGGTCACTTGAGTGTCGGGATCTATTAAGAGATTTCTAGGACAAAACTCAAGAGTTAGACGTACATGATGACACCTTCCTATATACAGCTTAGGCTATCCTACATGTGTCAGTTACCTCTGGTATTTTGTAGATTTCCTTACTATGATTCAGATCCTATCCATTTCTTTATAATGGTCTTTTGTACCGTTGATGTTGCCTTCTTATTATATACCTGTGTGAGTGGGCCTGTTATTATCTCCTCAGCATGGTGGGTGTGGACCTCTAGTTCCACGCGGTCGGGTGGTAGTGATTCTTATTACCATTGAGATTCGATGGTTCTTCTTCATGCTTGGATGATCCTTGTTGCAATTCTTCTTCTTTTGTCTTCTTATTCTTCTTCTGGAGGCTTTTTCAGTTTCTTGAGTTGTATACTTGTACTATATGTGTATATTGGATGACATCCTTTGGAGTATTTATTGTATTGTATTGTTATGTATTATTTCATACCATGCGACATGTGCAGTGGATGTTGATTCAGTTGTATATGTGGTCTTATTATATGAGATGTATATTATTGTATTCGGTTTATGTATCCTTTATGTTAGTCTTTATAGTTGTTCTCATAGATTATTTTGCTTAATTATTTCTATGTCAAGGAACCCTCAATATTTGTAACCTTTGTTGATTTGTATTTTTTGTGGATGTCATTTGTCTCATGTGTTGCTTCCACGTTGTTAACATTGTTGTTTGTAAATGTTTAAAAAAAATTATCTTGTTAACTTGGTTGCATGTTTAGGTTAGTTCTCCTGGGTTGCCTGGCGGGGCATTACAAAGATGGAATATACACTTTTATATTCAATGAAGACTAAAATTTAATTGATAGTGGGATTCCTAAAAGTAAAGGTGTATGAACTAAGTGTTCTTCCTTTGGTATAGGGTAGAAGAGAAAAACCCTAATAGGTACAGATTAGTGGCATAGGAGAGAGTCAAGTTGACTTAGTGAATAATATCCTTATAACAAATCCTCAAGATTCACTTCCCTTTCACCAAACCATGCATGAGCAATTGGAGGAAGTGAATTTTAAAAAAAAAGTTTTCAAAAAAACATGGCAATGTTATTCGTATCTTAGATTATATTACAATTAATCTTGATGAAGACGATACTCCTGAGGATGATGTTCTTGATGTTTATAATGATATGCATGCTAGTGATTCTGATGACATGTATGAGACTATTTATATTTATCATGATTTACCAGTTATGCTTCACAACAATTATTTATCACTCCTAGTAACAAACGCAATAACCTATCTTCACATCAAGGTCCTTTTTCAGAACTTTCTATTGTTCCATCTAATTTTCTTGATGTTTCTCCTCTTGTGATTTTTCCACCTTCCCTAAACACTATGGACCAAGATGAGGGTAAGCGATATGCTTGACTAGATCCTCTAGTACAATGGATTTTCCTTTCATTTTGGTTAGCTTGTTTTTCATGATGTGCTTCCCACGTGTTGTGCTACTTGTTTCATGTTTTGTTTAGGATTTTTTAAATGACCCTTGTTTCTATAATGGTTCAAGGTGATAAAGGAATTGCAATATCATAAAAATTCTTCTATCTATATCTCACTTCTATATGTTGTTACATATTATCTTGTGCATGTGCCACTATTTGTTCATGTGCCTTTGTGTTGTCTTCTTGGGATGATGCAAAATGGTAGCTAACTATTATTTTTTGTCTCCATGATTTCGTCTCTAAAAGACTTTGTTGTAACTCTTATGTGTCTTTCTCCCATTTTTATTGTATTTCTACTTTGTTTGGGGGATGATGATAGTTCATTTTGACATAATTTTGATATACATGAGTTATCATATGACCTACTAATCCCAGAGTTGGTAGATCCCTCTCATGCTTTCTTTTTTAATGTGGTCATTTCACTTTATTTTTCCTTTCTTTGGGGTATTTTAAAGTGTAAATGTTTCTTGTGGATGCATGTACACTTCTTTAAAGTAATTTCTCCCATTAAGGCATTTGTAATAGCTTTAACATCGGGGCATACACTTCGCTCAGTGTTTTACATATTGCACACACACACACACACACACACACACACACACACACACACACACACACACACACACACACACACACACTGATTCAATGCCATTTTTTAGCGGATCCTTAGACTGATCCACATTATTCATTTGGTCTTTAAACTGACCACACACATTTGGTCTTTAAACTAACTGTGCATGCTTGTTCCTCTGACTGACCATCCTTCTTTGATCCCTAAGGAAGCTTTCCTTTCCTTAGAATAGATCATTCTTTTGTTGGATCCATTATTGGAAGTACTTTCTTGTAAGGACTAATCCTTGTTAATGGATTGAACTTAACATAATACAATTTTCTAGACAATTCAATTCCATCTTTTACAATACTTTCCTTGTGTTGTTCGCAAAAAGAAAGACTCTTATCAGGCTAATGATCACACACACACACTCTCTCTCTTTCTCATGTGAGGTATTTCTTATTTTGGTTTTGGACTTGTTGAGGACCTAAGTCACTTAGGGGCTTGATGTTTCTTTGTCTCCTTAACTTTAAGAGATCATCTTATGCATTTGATCTACTTTACCGTGAGCATGAGCTTATCTCATACTTGTGCTAAAGTAGGGGCTAAATGTTTTTTCTTAACAATTTTGCACCCATTATTGGATGTCTTTAGGACCTATTAGATCCTATTTTAGTGATTTCAAGACTTGAATGCCTTTATGCTTGATTTCCCGCATATTTCATTTTCTCTCCTCAAAACTTTTGACACTTCCCAAGACCCATATTTTCTTTTAACTTAACAATTTTAGGACTAGGTTGAACTAATTTGGCCTTATCCTAGACAAGGTTGACCTAATTTTACCTTATCTTAGGAAATTGTGTTTAAGTGGGCTCTACGCCCAATGCGAAGGTTTTTCTCCCTGATCTTTATTTATGGTCGGTTTGGCAATATTGAATCCTAAAATGAGTATAAAAGGGGGGTTCTCTCCTCTCATTTTGACATCCTCTATCTATTATCTATTACTATTTTATGAAATCCAATTTTGTGCAAGCCATTTGGTGATTTAAAGTGTAAGAAATCAAGCATACAAGTTGTACAATTTAGGGTTTGGATTCAATATTTTAAGGAAAGCATCTATTTCAAGATTTGAAAGTATTCTTTCATTCAAGAAAAGGAAATATTCTCTCATTGATGCAAATTTCTCTTCAATGATGGCCAAGTAGAAGAATTATCAAGCAAGAATTAAGATTCATTCCTCTTCTCCATTCAAGATTTCAAGTATACACTCAGTGAAGATCTAGGATTTGGAAAGTGTAGATCCACACATTTGTGAAGGCATCCTTAATTATACAACACATTTCAAAAATACATTTCAAGCATCTTCATGGATTTGACTAATTTCTACATCCATCCATGAGAGTTTTTCATACAAGATAAAACAAACATTTATCTTATTTACATTACTTTTCTTATCCATTCCTATACAAAGGCTTGACCAAGGAAAGCTCCTTTCCACAACCTTTTCTCCTTCTACTTTTGTGCTAGAATAGGTTTTCAAGGTTTCACATCTAGATTTTGGGATTTTCATAACCTATCATATATTTTATCAACTTTTTGAGCCTTAAGAACTAGGTCGACTTTCTTGGACAAGGTTGACTTTGTCCTTTGTAGCCAAAATTTTTTTAGTCAAGAGTTACAGCTATCAGAGTGCCAGATCTAAAACCATTTCTTATTCTGAGATTTTTTTGATAGTCAATTCCAGACCAGAAATGTGTTCCATCTTTTCCTGGTGTCAAGGTGAGTTCATTCTTATAATTTTCATCTTGCATTTACTTGCATGCATCAGATCTGATATAATTAAATTAGTTAGTTATCATTTCATTTATCATAGTTTGCGTTCCTTTTATAGATTTACATATCATATACACTTTGACATTAAAGGAACCCATCCCTGCACTCCATCTTCAAATCTATATCTAGCATTAGGATTCCTTCATCCTTTCGGGTTGTGCTAATCTGATTTGGGTGAGCCTTTGCAGGTGTTCCTAATGTATCATAGGCCCTCCATACCCATTTTATTTGGTGAGTGGTCTTCCTACATATAATTTATCACCATTTTATATGATACAGATTACATGTGTCTTAGTGAGATGCAAGGGCAGGTAGCAAGTAGGTAATATCAAACTACCTAACACAAATAATATTTTAGGTAAATATTAAAAAAAAAAATTCTCTACTACCTACAAATACGACAAGCCTAAGTAAAAATTAAGAATGTGAGTAAATATTAGTTTAATCTATTCTGGGGGGCTTGATGATAGTGTCTATATATTACTTCTCCTTAATTTTTAGGTATTCAGGTGTGCCCCAAGTATGCCTGTAATTTTTATATCTGAATATTGTATGAGTGATTTGTAATTTATGCGTGGATTTTCAATTTTTAGTTTTTGCACTAGATCAATTGAACCTTGTAGTATGAGAGAAGGATATGGGAATGATTTTTAATGTAACATGATATTATTATATGTTTTTCATAATGGTTCCTCATCTTTCTTGTACTATTTTTAGCTAGAATATTTGAATGAAATGCTACGTGTGTTTTGGGAAGACCTAGGAGATTTGTATCAATGCTTTAATGATTGTGCCCATGTGGAGATGTGCACTAGAGTATTTATCATACTACCTTTCTCTTTCTATGGTTTTCATATATTTCTTATCCATTGTGAAAGTGTTTGGTGCTAACCTCTTTGGTTGATGCATTTTTCATGTCTACATGCTTCATATTGGCCGACTTGGAAAAGGTTGTTGGTACTTGCGAGAGATATAAATTAAAGATCAAATAAAATACAAGAATATGTTTGTTGCAGGTCTAGGAAAAATTAGTAGTCATTTGTGTTATTATTTTTTTCATTAATGTCAACATGTTTTTTTTTTTTTATTAGTGACTAATTATTGTAGGTACTATCTTGCACAGTGATTCTAAGAGTATTTCTTTGCACATATCTTCAATGGTGCAAGTCTATTAGTGTAGTTTTGATATGTTGTTAATAAGTGTTTGAATATTTTGGATTCAAATTTTTGTGCTCCATATCATAGTTTAGAAGATTTGATGGCTATCTAAGTGTTACAGTGGTTGATAAAGTTTCCCACATGATTTGCATTTCTCTACTTGTTTGTTTTTGGAATTGTGGTTTTGGAACTAAGTTTATAATGTCCTTTACTTAATTAAATTGAGCTATTATGATATTTTAGATTTTGGACGCATGGTTTCAAGTTCAATGGTTTTCTTACTCTATATTTTGTTGACCTCAAGTGTTTACACTAAAATTAAAGTATCAATGAATGTGGATTAAAGAGTAACTTGTTTGATGTTTATTTTGGTCCCAATTAATTCATGTTGTGGTCCCCTTCTTATTCCTTCCCACTACCAAAATTTTTTGGTGCCGACCTAATTTGAATTATGTTTCGTTACAATACTTAGCTAACTTTGTTTGTACATGAGGATAATATAACTAAAGAACAAATGATTGAGGAAGTGTGTGGCATGGGATTGTACTTGTGTGAGTTTTTTTCAAGTATGTGCATATGTGATGAGGATATATGAAAGAGGATTTATCTCCATGTATATATGAGTTAGTTCGAAGTGCAGTATTGTGCAGTGTGAACTTTCATGTGTGAGTTACTAGAAGCTATGAGAAGAAGGTATCTATGGTGCAAAAGCACAGCTAGCTTAACCCATCCTTTTATTTCTCTATTCTTTGATTTCTAGCATGTACTGACTCTATCCAAGTCAAGAGAGTTGTGTAGACCTTAGAAGGTCATTTTTTTATTTTCCCTAAGATGGATATGACTACGTCAATCCATGGCTAGGTAGTTTGCTTAGTAGGTTGTTTAGTGTGTTCTCTTGCTAATATTACAATTTGATTCTTAGAGTGAAAAGGGAGTTGTTTAGATTAATTTGTGTTTTAAACTGAATTTGAGGATGGTAATATGCCATATGTAAGTAATTGGAGAAAAAATCTCAAAGGTTGGAGTCATATAGCAAAAATTGTCATTTTCTCGCCGAAGTTGTCAACATGGCCAAAAAGTGCAAAAAATGGGAAAAGTGGGAAAAATGATGGTCAAGAGGCTAAATAATGCTTATAAATAATTAAAATTCCCTAATAAATGTCCAAGAAGGATTCCAAGTCCCATTTCAAAGGAAAAGCCAAAAAGACAAAAAGTTGCTATGACAATTTTCAAGTTTTGCAAGATAACTCTCAAGAAAATGTTGTAGACTAAGATAGGAGAAGGAATGATGGTTTGTAATGCCTCAATAAATTATGAGAGGTTATATAGGATTTTTATAACATATTCAAAACCATGAGATATCATTTCTAACAGGAAGCAAGAAGTTTTGAAGAAAGAAAATTCTGAGTTTTTCAAGAATATCACTATTTTTGTGCTTTTTCATTGCATTTATGTGAAAGAGGGAAAAAAACCTCATTTTAGCTATTAATCCTGGTTCATATGATAGGGATACACATTTTATCTTCACACCAAGTTTATATTTGAGTCCATCATGATCATGTTTTGAAGGATTTTCTCTTTGACTGTTATACTTTCCACAGTTTTACAGTATCGTTGTCTTTTGCTTGCTTGTATTAGAAGCTATGTTTTAGTATTTATTTCATTTTCTCCATGTTATTACAAGTATTTTTCATTCATATTATATTTTTAAAGGAGGTCATCGTCTCATTTTTTGAAGTGCTTTTGTGTTGTGTTGTTTTGCTGTCATAGTTGACAATCTCCGAGCTGCTTTTTGGTTGCATGAAGAGGTTAAAGGATTGAAAGCCATGATATAACCTTGGATCTTTATTTTTAATGTACATGAAGACATTTTTCATTCAATAATAAAGTTATGAAGAGGTATTTTTGATAGGTTTTAAAAAATCTTTTGTCTCTAGGCAGTTTGCTGCCCCAGTTTGAGAAATTTATGAAGATGTGCTTGCCACTCCCTTTCCCACCATAGAAATTTTATGGGTTTTTGTTATATGGGAATGTGATTGTATAATATTTTGTGTGTGTGAGAAGTGGCCCTAGAAACAACTTTTTACATTTTTAACATGATTCCCTAGGTGAGTTGATAGCACCCAGCTAGGCAACATCAAAGCTTGAAGGCAAAAGGCAGCGGATTGAATGCATTGAAAGCTTCAATAAAAGTTGGATTCAACAAGGGATATGTGTGAAGAACAAAAATACAGAAGGATAAGTTCCCAATTGAATATTTTCTATGGTTTATAAGAGACCCTTGAAGAGATTGTCCACATCAATTTTAAACCCTCTATTTTAGGCCAAAAGTGGCTTTCCAGTGTATAGACAACTTGAGGAGTTGGGACCTTCAAAATATCTTAGGTCTCCCAAAAAGCTACTCATAAATCAAATTTATTTGGCACACTATTAAGGAGGTTTTTGATTTAGAAGAGAAAACCTCATTTGGAGGGCTAATTCTAGTAGCCCTATTTGGTGCAAAGAGGACAGTTTTGCAAGATTGAGCCATTACACTCAATTGGGTTGCAATCAGAAGGTGAAATGGGATTGAATAACATATAATCACATCCCCCATTCACTATGAAGCAAGAAGAAACCATTTTTATGAATATGAAAAGTGGGTAGCAAGGTAAAACCAATGGTTTAGTAAGAAATTAAGTTGGTGTAACTAGGTGGGGCATTGGGAAGGATAGGATTATGATCCTATACAGAGTAGGGTATCTAACTAAAGTATAATAGGCTAGGAGAAATCCTAAGCAAGTCCTTATAGCCAGTAAGGACATCATAGCAACCCCATCCCTATTTACATCAAATTGGTATCAGAGCCTAATTTGATTGGGCTTGTGGTAGATGTTTCAACCAGTAATATCAGTAGGTGAAAGAAATATGGTCACCGATGCAGAGCTTGAAGAAGAAGTAGATGAGCAGAAGAGATTGATAGAGGATAAAAGGGAAAGGAGTAGACTCCTTGAAGAAGCCCTGGATGAAATGAAGGTAAAACTTCAAGAAGTTGCAGATTCAGCCAAAAACAGAGATGGAGATGAAGTAAGCAGCAATAGAGGGAAGCAAAAATTTGATGAATAAGACATAATACCTAAACCATACCCTCCAATGAATGAGGAGCCATTTCTAAAAGATCTCAAAGCCCTAGGAGGAAAAAGTATTGAATGAATTCCATGGTTTACTGGAAAAATGGACAGAGACCTAGTGGTGGAATGGATAGAAGGTATTGAGAATCATTTTGAATGTGAGGGCATAACTGAAGCATAGAATGTAAAAGTTGAAAATTCAAGGTTAACAGGTTCAGCATTAACATGGTGGAAATACCTCCAAGGAGGGAGAAGATGGGTAAGAATCCAATCTCAAATTGGAAAGCTATGTTAAACAAGGTGAAGGAACAATACCTACCTGAAGATTATGAAATCGAGTTGCACAAGAAGAGGCAGAATCTGAAACAAAAATATTTAGATGTCGCTACATACACTGAAGAATTCCAGAAGTTATTTTTGAGGTCAAGAGTTCAAGAAGAAGAAACTATCAAGGTGGCTAGGTATCTTGGAGGCCTAAAATGGAATATACAAGAGGAAATCAGTTCTTGGACTCCTACAACCATCCATAAATGTTTTCAACTTGAATTGAAGGTACAAGAGAATAAAAAAAAAAAATCAAAATCAAACTTCAGAGGAAGAGGTAGAGGTAGAGAAGGAAGAGGACAAAGAGGCTATGGTGGAAGAGGATCAAATTCAAGGTAGAAAAGTGAGAAAAAGCTCACTAAAAATCAGGAAGGAAACTCAAACAGAGGAGGTTTCAGCAGAGGTAGAGGCTCTAACACTAGTTGGAGAGGAAGAAGAAAAAATAATCAAGGAATAGGAGCATCCTAATTTGCCACTATGAAGTGCTACCATTGCAATCAACTAGGGCATCCTACCTATAGGTGTCCTAAAAAAGGTTCTACTTCTCAAGGAGGTGGAAAGAGAGTTAACTATGTCCAAGAAGAATCAAGTTGCACCAGCAAGCCATCTAAGGTACCTTTAGAATCAGAGGAAGGTGAGATCCACATGATAAAGAGGAAATTGATCAGAGAGACAAGAAAAGAAGAACCAAGCCAAAGAAGAGAACTCTTTAGAGTGAAGTGCAAAATCATAGTAAAGGTGTGTAGGGTCATCATTGACTCAGGCTCAACTGATAATATCATTAGTGAAGAGGCACTCACCAAGCTAAATTTGAAGAGGATTCCACATGACAACCCATACAAGGTCACATTGCTCAACAAAGGACAACATGTGTTTGTAGGAGAACAAGTACGGGTAGAGTTCACCATTGGCAAGTTCAATGATAGAGTTCTATGTGACATTCTTCCCATGGATGAATGCCACCTTCTACTTGGAAGGCCATGGAAATTTGATAGGCAATCCATGCATGATGGAACCAAGAATTCATACTCATTCAAGAAAGATTGAGTGACTTTCAAAATTCAGTCCCTAATAGAAGAAGGAGAGGTGAAGACATAAAATCTAAGTGTTCTCATGGTTGATGAGAAAGAGTTCTTGAAGACTATAGGAGAAGGAGAAGGAGTTGGGTTTGCATTAGATTTGAAGCCAAAGAGTGAAGTTGCTTTCAAGAAATTAGAGATACCAAGAGAAGTGCAAGAAATGCTTGAAGAGTATAGAGACATTGTGAATGATGGCCAGCCCACTCCCCTACCTCCTAAGAGACTTGTTAGCCACAAGATTTACTTCATTCCAAGAGCTACCTTACCCAACAAAGCTTCTTATAAGATGACCCCTCAACAAAATGAGGAAATAGCCAAGCAAATTAGAGAGTTATTAGACCAAGGCCTAATTAGAAAGAGCATAAGCCCCATGTGCAGTCCCTACTATTTTAGCACCCAAGAAAGGAGGAGCTTGGAGAGTTTGTACTAATTCTAGAGCCATTAATAGAATCACCATTAGATATAGGTTCCCAGTACCTAGAATTGAAGACCTGATGGAATGTTTACGGGAGGCAAAATACTTCAGAAAAATTGACATTAAGAGTGGCTACCACCAAATATAGATAAATGAAGGAGATGAATGGAAGACAACTTTCAAAACTACAAAATGTTTGTATGAATGGCTTGTAACGCCATTTGGTTTATCTAATGCTCCCTCAAATTTTATGAGGCTTGTGAATGAAGTATTGGTAGAATGCATTGGTAAGTTTGTTGTTGTCTACCTAGATGACATTTTAGTTTTCAGAAAAAACTGAGGAGCATATTAGGCATTTGAAAATTGTTTTCAAGAAATTGTATGATGAAAATCTAATGATCAATTTGGAGAAGTGTGACTTCATGAAATAGGAGCTTGTATATCTCATTTTTGTTTTGTCTCAGGGTGACCTCAAAATGGATCAAGAAAAGGTGGATGCCATTCTAAGTTGGCCTACTCCCAAGGCTGAAACTAAGGTGAGAAGTTTTCATTGTCTAGCTCAGTATTACAGAAAGTTCATGAGAAATTTCAGTGGGATTTGTGAACCTATGTTAGACACCATTAGAGGTGGGATGAAGACAAAGTTTCAATGGACACCACAAGCTGAAAAAGGGTTTGAAACACTCAAGGGGAAGATATTAGAGTTTCCTACTCTAATTCTTTCAAGATTTGATAATATTTTTATAGTTGAATGTGATGCAAGTAATGTGGCAATTGGGGCTGTCATAAGCCAAGAAGGAAGACCAGTAGCTTTCCATAGTGAGAAGCTAAATAATGAAAACAAGAACTCTTCTGTTGACTTGGAGTTGTGTGCTCTAGTCCAAGCACTCAAGAAGTGGAGGTACTACTTGCTGCCAAAGGAGTTCATAGTATATATTGATAACCAAGCTCTCAGCTTTCTTAACTCTCAAGAAAAACTTAGTAGCAAACACATGAAGTGGGTGGAGTATCTACAAGCCTGCACTTTCAATATCAAGCATAAAAAGGGAGTACAAAACAAGGTTGTTGATGCATTGAGAAGAAGGCTACTCACAGTCCAAGAATTTCAGCTACAAAGCATAGGTATTGATAGCTTCAAAGACCTATATGCTGAAGATGAAGATTTTGCCCAAATCTACAAGGTATGCAAAGAGTTTAAAAACAACTTTCATGGTGAGTTTTTTTAATATACTTTGTAGAATTATTTATTGTTTAAAGGAGCTCAACTTTGTGTCCTAGAGGGTCTATGAGAGAATTTGATTTAGGAAAAACATAATGGAGCACTTAGTGGTCATTTTGGAGTCAATAAGACTAAAGAGCTAGTCACTAGGTTCTATTTTTGGCCTAGAATGAATAAAGATGTTAGACAGTATGTTGAGAGTTGTGTAGTGTGTCAAAAATAAAATGGCACATCTTCCAATGTAGGTCTTTATCAGCCACTTCCAATCCCAACTAGATCATGGGAATGCATAAGCATGGATTTTGTAGTTGGTTTGCCAAGAACAAGGCAGGGATATGATAGTATTTATGTTGTTGTTGAAAGATTTAGCAAGATGGCTCATTTTATACCTTTCAATACTATTCATGATGCTTGTAACATTTCTTAGTTATTTTTTAGTGGAGTGGTGAGGATCTATGGACTCCCACTTAGTATTGTTTCAGACAGGGACACCAATTTCATGAGCCATTTTTGGAAGACCTTATGGAAAAATCTTGGCACTAACTTGTCTTTTGGATCTGTCTATCATCCACAGATAGATGGCCAAATAGAGGTGGTCAATAGGAGTCTTGGTAACCTTCTGAGATGCCTCACAAAGGATTATGGTCAAACATGGGAACAACTCATTGGACAAGCTGAATATGAATACAATGATACAGTGAATAGTTCAACTGGTAAGAGTCCTTTTGAAATTGTTTATGGCTTTCACCCAAGAGGGATTTTTGAACATAGAGAATTGAAGGAAGGAATTAATGGTAGTGGATATACTGAGGAATTTGCTCATTCAATGAGAGAAGTCCATGAAAGTGTGAGAAAGAATGTGATTGACAATGCTGAAAAGGTGAAGACAAAGGTGGATGCAACAAAGAGGGATGTTCAGTTTCAGATTGGAGACTTTGTGATGGTACACTTGAAAAAACATAGGATGCAAAAATTTGTTCCTCACAAGCTACAGATGAAGAGGCTGGGTCCAAGCAAGATACTTGCAAAGTATGGAAACAATGCATACAAGGTGGAGCTTCCTGAAGACATTGGGTTGTTACTAGTTTTCAAAATTGTGAATTTGGTAGCATACAAACGGCCCATTCAAGATGATGATCAGAACCTTCAAGAGGAAATACAAGAGGTAAAAGATCTAAAATTAACTCCTACTACATCTATGACAGCTGAAAAGATACTATACTCAAGGGTCTATAAGAAGACTAAGAATAAAGACTACATGGAGAACCTTGTCAAATGGCATGAAAAAGAAGATGTTGATGCTACTTGGATCAGATAAATATAGTTCTACATGTTGGGCATTGATCCAAACATGCTCAATCCAAGGATGGATTAACTATTCTTTTGTTTGGGGGAGTATGGTGCAGGAGCACACCTAGCTTAACCCCTCCTTTTCTTGCTTTTTTCTTTGATTTCTAGCATGTACTGACTCTAGCCAAGTTAGGAGAGTTTTTTGGACCTTAGAAGGTCATTTGTTTTATTTTCCCTAAGATGGATATGACTAGGTCAATCCATGGCTAGCTAGTTTGCTTAGTAGGTTGTTTGTTGTGTTCTCTTGCTAATATTATAATTTGAGTCTTAGAGTGAAAAGGGAGTTTTTTAGATTAATTTTTGTCTTAAAATGACTTTGAGGATGGTCATATTCCATATGTAAGATATTGGAGAAAAAATCTCAAAGGTTGGAGTCATATAGCAAAAATTGTCATTTTCTTGCCAAAGTTGTCAACTTGGCCAAAAAGTGCAAAAAATGGGAAAAGTGGGAAACATTATGGTAAAGAGGATAAATAATTATTATAAATCATTAAAATTCCCTAATAAACATCCAAGGAGGATTCTAAGTCCCATTTCAAAGGAAAAACCAAAAAGACAAAAAGTTGCTATGACAATTTTCGAGGTTTGCATGACAACTCTCAAGAAAATGTTGCAAACCGAGCTAGGAGAAGGAATGATGGATTGTAATGACTCATTCCATGATGGGAGATTTTATAGGACATAGAGAACCTATTTAAAACCATGAGATAACATTTGTAATAGGAAGCAACAAGTTTTGAAGAAAGAAAATTCTGAGTTTTTCAAGAATATCACTATTTTTGTGCTTTTTCATTGCATGTATGTGAAAGAGGGAAAAAACATCATGTTAGATATTTATCCTGGTTCATATGATATGGATACACATTTTCTCTTCACACCAATTTTATATTTGAGTCCATCATGATCATGTTTTGAAGGAGTTTCTCTCTGACTATTATACTTTCCATAGTTTTACAGTATCGTTGTCTTTTGCTTGCTTGTATTAGAAGCTATGTTTTAGTATTAATTTCATTTTCTCCATGTTCTTAAAATTATTTTTCATTCATATTATAATTTGAAAGGAGATCAGCTTCTCATTTTTTGAAGTGTTTTTGTGTTGTGTTGTTTTGATGTCATAGTTGACAATCTCTGAGCTTCTTTTTGGTTCCATGAAGAGGTTAATGGATTTAAATCCATGATCTAACCTTGGAAATTTATTTTTAATGTACATGCAGACATTTTTAATTCAATAATAAATTTAGGAAGATGTCATTTTGATAGGTTTTAAAAAATCTTTTGTGTCTAGGCAGTTTGCTGCCCCAATTTGAGCAATTTATGAAGATCTCCTTGCCACTCCCTTTCCTACCATATAAATTTTATGGGTTTTTGGAATATGGGAGTGGGGTTGTATAATATTATTTGTGCAGGATAAGGGTCCCTAGAAGCAATTTTTTTTTTATTTTTAACATGATGCCCTAGGCGAGTTGATAGCACCCGGCTAGGCAACATCAAAGCTTGAAGGCAAAAGGCAGAGGGTTGAATGCATTGAAAGCTTCAATAAAATTTGGATTCAAAAAGGGGGATGTGTGAAGAACCAAAATCCAGAAGGATATGTTCCCAAGTGAATATTTTATATGGTCTATAAGAGACCCTTGAAGAGACTGTCCACATCAATTTGAAACCCTCCATTTTAGGCCAAAAGTGGATTTACAGTGTACAGACAACTTGAGGAGTTGGGACCTTCAAAATATCTTAGGTCTTCCAAAAGGGTATTCATAAATCAAATTTATTTGCACACTTTTAAGGATTTTTTTGAGTTAGAAGTAGAAAACCTCATTTGGAGGGCTAATTCTAGTAGTCCTATTTGGTGCAAAGAGGACAGTTTTACAAGATTGAGCCATTAAACTCAATTGGGTTACAAAAAGAAGGTGAAATGGGATTGAATAACATCTAATCACATCCCCTATTCACTATGAAGCAAGAAGAAACCATTTTTTATGAATATGCAAAGTGAGCAGCAAGGTAAAACCATTGGTTTAGTAAGCAATTAAGTTGGTGTAACTAGGTGGGGCATTGGGAAGCATAGGATTGTGATCCTATATAGAGTGGGGTATCTAAGTGAACCCTAATAGGCTAGGAGAAAGCCTAAGAAAGTCCTTATAGCCAATAAGGACATCATAGCAACCCCATCCCTATTTACATCAGTCTACAAATCATTTAATTGAGT
>MU223269.1:4006223-4023465 GCA_018584345.1 Thuja plicata
CCCCCTCATTTGTCATGTAAATTTAACAATGTGGTTATGTAATACATGAATAAATTTTTAATACATATCAAGAAAGTAGTTAATTGAAGGTATCTATATTTTAATAAACCCAAAAGTGTTCTAGACAAAATGAGATGAATTTTTTTGATGGTGTGGATGTATTGTGCTGTAAGCTTAATTAAATTTTATGTTATTCTAAGATTGTAGCCTCCTTCTATAGGTGTCGTTACTCTTAGACAATAGTAAGATTCATTTAATTGTATTCATAAAATTATTTTTTAAGGAATTGCATCTTACTTTTTGTTTTGTCCCATAAAACTTAATGTACTCCTATTTTATATATAGGATTTATCACCATGATTTTTCCCTTGTTGGGTTTTTATGGAAATTAAGTGTTATCTTTTGTATAAATTTTGAGTGTTTTTTTCTATATTTTATCTTTTCTATTATTTTGAGAAAACTATGGTTTAAAAGAAAAATTAGTTTTAAATAAGATATTGATTCAACCCCTCACCCTCAAGTATTCTTGTGTGTTCAACCGTTGGAATCAGAGAAAGGTTCCTTTAAAAAGGATTAATTGCTTGAGAAAGATCTGGGATGGCATAAGATGGTTCTCTGTCACACAAGGCACCTAGGTTTAATGAAAAAAAATACAATTTCTAGTGGTTTCTAATGGAATTCCACCTAAACTCTTTAGGGTTTTTTGTTTGGAAATTAATCAAATATGGTTATCCTCCTACTTGTCATCTTAATAACCCGTCTAATCTTAAGGAATATGAGAATAATGGTAAGGTGAAGAATGTTGCTCTGAGTAGATTAGCATAATCTAAACTTGTGAATTAGCCCTACTGTACTACTGAGGATTCAAGGGAAACGCTAAGAACCATTTATGAAGGAGACACTAAATTAAAACAAGTTGAGCTACAAATCTACAGATGAAATTGTTAAAACTCAAGGATGTTAGAGGATTAAGATATTGCTAGTTATTTACTCTTGATATATGAAGTGATCAATTCCATTAAAGGTCTTAGTGAAGAACAAAAATAATTAAATGTATTACAAAAGGTACTAAGACCTATCCCAAAATTCCATAGTCTTAACGTATCTTCTATTGAGAAAACCAGGGATCCAGACAACTTTTCAATGGACCAATTGTATGGCACATCCATTTATTATAAAATGAGAGAATTTGATAAAGGAGGCCCAAAAATTGAAGCAACTTTTAAATCAATTACAAAAGAGAAGAATGATAAGCGTTTTACCAGAGCAATGGCTCTGATGAGGGAGAAGATGAAAACTTTTTGAGGATGCTAAAAAAAATAGCACTGGAAAATAAAAGGTAACTTACCTTTCAAATTTTGAATTTGTATTTAATCTTTAAAAATTATATTCGACTTGTTAATTTGTAGCATAAAATGAATAATTTGGAAAGAAAATTGAAGTGGTGAAGTGAAGAATCAAAATCTACAAATATACTTGCATATTATTTTTCTTCTTTCTTTTTAAATTCTATAAAATCATAACAAAAGTTTCAACTTCTTAAAAAGGAAACCAAGAGACCAATATAGTGTTAACTTTGGCATGACTTTGGTGTTGAATTAATATTAAAATATATTTTTACATTCCATTTTCTATATTTTTCCTTTTTATTTTTCTTTTGTTTCTTTGTTTTTTATTCATAAATTTTTGTTAATCTGCCCAACACTGCACAAATTAAAACCCATGAGCACAACAACCTAGTGTCTAGGTGCAAGCCTATAAGCAAAATGGCCTCGTGGGGGTTTTAACCTTGGTGGCAGCCTCACCAATGAAGTGTTGCAACTATTGCTCTAAATAGGACACTCCCATATTTTCCCTTCTATATTAACATTATGTTTAATAGTTTACATTTAGCTCTATATTTGAAGTTTAATTGAATAGTTAATATTTAAAATAAAATTATATATATTACATTTCATATTTTGAACAAATCATAAGAATATGTAAAAAAAATAATTTTTTTTTTATGCATAGTGTCTTTCGTATTAAGTTAATATAAAAGTTACATATTCACAAAAAAGGGGCCGGGGGACATAAAAATCACCCCGCGAGAGTTTTTTGTTCACTTATTTCTTAAAATAAAAAATAGTAATCATTTTTCTAAACTATATAATTATACTTTTTAATATCACTTATTCATTTCAAATAATGTACATAAGAGTACATTATAACATCACCTTAGGACATTAGCCTTAAACCATTGTTCATCATTTTAAAAATTTGTTGCCAAGGATTTGGCCAAAAGAGAATCAATTCTTGCCTAAAAAATTGTAATAATTATTTCATAATACCTCAATGCCAATAATCAATTTTATTCTTGCATAATTGGTTGACTCCTATAGGTTCATATCTAGATCATGATAAAGAGTAGTCAATTACTAGATCTTAAGGCATTCATCTACACTAGGCAATAGATTTCTACAAATACATGAATGTTTTACATCAATTACTTTAGTATCGTATCCCCACGTACATATTCCAACTACATACTATATATTTAGTTTAATTCTACTTCTATTATATAATTAAACATCCCTATATGATTGCTCTTATCATGATGTAGATTTAAAATACAATATCAATGAAAACAACTTTACCTCTTGCAAAAACTATGATTTTCATAAAATTTTAAACTTATAAAACAAAACAAAAATTAGCATTTATAACTCAATAAACATAGTGACCTAAACAAAGATGTAACATTAATGGTTCTAAAAGTTTCATAAACTATAAAAGATATTATGCATGAAATAGTCCATGTGAGGAAATAATATGTTACTTTAAGCTAAAAATACATGTTTTGGGTTAGGAATTAATCTTTACTTGGTATAGTTAATTTCATCCTTTAGTTACTTGTAGGAAAATTCCAAAGGAATTCCTACATCTCATTTGTCCTATTTTAGTTCTCTTAAATATTTTTCTTTATTTAAAATGTTTGGAATATTATATTATCTTCTTATGATATTTGGTTATTAGATTATTTCCTTACTTGCAGTGTGGCACTTCAAGCACACATATTGTTTGGTGCAGGAGCACCTAGTACAAGAGAACACCAGGAGGATCCTAGGAGATATCATGAGAACTTTGATTCCTTGAGGTCATTTGAAGATGTTTTGAGTCATGTTAAGTTATTATTTAAATCCGCGTGATGTAATTATAACAAGCTCTCATAGTTGTCCTAGTAAGGTTCTAATTTGGTCAAATGGTTAAATTTGTATAAAAGACCCATGGAAGGGAACAAAATGATGTAAAAAAAATTATTATTCCATCAAAAGTTTCTTGGAAGGTCCTTAGAAGGATTGGTGGACATTTGTGTCCAAAATGTAAAAATTGCATACAAGATGTAAAAGTGCAACATTGCGATTTTGCAAAGTTGCACCAAATGTTTCTAATAGGTGGTTGTTCGGTCCAGAGGTAGTTAGGGATATTTTTGGATGAAACTGTTGGAATCATTTTCCATTGCACCAAAATGTCAAACTATCAATGCCCAATACAAATGCCAGATTTAACCTGATCCATGGGAGGCGGTTAAGCCATGTCATGAATATCAAAGGAGGTGTTGACCACCAAGTCAACAATCTCCCCCTCAACACCCACTAAAGGGAGACTTGAAGCTCTGATCCAAGGATCTGATACCAATTTTTGGAATCATTTTCCATTGCACCAAAATCTCAAACTTTCAATGCCTGATAAAAACACTAGATTTAACCCGATCCATAAGAGGTGGTTAAGCCATGTCATGAATGTCAAAGGAGGTGTTGACCACAAAGTCAACATAAACATGTTTTAAAATTTCATGTTCAATTCGTGTTGAAGGGTGGTGAATAGTTGGTGGACAAAAAATAGAGTTTTTGTTGGAAATGAAATGAGTAACTGAGAGGAGAGGGTTGAATCAGTTACTCCAAAACAAATCCCTTGTCCCTTAGATGTCTTAAACAATATAACAATGTTACTTGATCAATTAAGATATTATTTCGTAACTCGGGTGTCAAAGCAATCTTTATAATATCCAATGCAATTATACTTTACAAATTAAGTGCAAAAACATAAAGCATGAAACAAATAACATATACAAAGGTGACACCAAGATTTAATGTGGAAACCCAATATGGGAAAAACCACCAATGTAACTAGTTACTGATTTTCACTCTTCTGAAGTGATCCCTGTTAGGAGCCAGCCATGTTAAAGGTTAAAAAACACACTGTTAGGTGTGACCCTGTTAGAGGATTTAAATCACCCTGTGAGGAGTGGCCTTGTCAGAGGTCTTCAACACTTCAACATAGAAATGCTACCTTGTGACAGGATTTACAAAAAGACTATTAAGTCTACTCTGTTAAGAGATTTGAGATCACTGCTACAATTATTAGAAAGTAACAATGAATTGACCTATATGTGTAAGCAATTGTCTTTGCTGATTTAGATCTCTTTTCTAGTTATAACTAGATCCTTGTTGATCAAATATTCTATTTCAGCTCTGAGTGTTCTATACTCAGTCATAATCCCATCTGATTTTTCCTTCACTCTTCATATCACAGAATTCTACACTTCTGCTTGTCTTCAAAATTTTCACTCACTCTTCTTAAATCCAAACTTGACCTTTCATATATATGATAAGCCCTGCCAAGTCAGCTTGAATACACTTCTAAATAAATAATAAATCACAATTTAGTCAACCTCATATAACCATTTAATTATAAAATGTAAACCACTACTAGTCAACTGACACTGAATAATTAACTTGGTTAACATTGTGTTTCTGTAATGCCCGACCATGACTGAAATGCCCGAGTGACTCGGTCAACACTGGACATCTTCAATACTTGACTGGTCTTGGTCAACACTGAAAAACTCTTTCCATTCACCAACTGTGCTTGGTCTAGATGTAGAAATTTGTGGAACATCACGACATAAGTGTATATACATGTGTAACATCAATGACAATACACAATTGAATAATTGTCTTCAACCATCTCCCTCTTTGGCATTGATGGAAACACAACATGTCATAATACAAAGAATTTTAGAGCAACAGAAAACTTTCTTAAATGTCCTTAGCTTCATTCTGATTCTCATCCAAAAACTCCATCTCCACAAATACTAATATCAATACCAATAGTCAATACTATTTCTCTTTGAAGTTGTAATGTATCTGAATGTACTAATTCATATGCAATGGGCTCTAATGTACCTGCATCAACTGTTAGATCTTCACTATGGCTCATGTTGATGCATCACTAAACTATATTTTAGCAAGCTTCAGTTAGGGAAAGCACCCCTAGCTTTCCTCTAAGATACAAAAATGCATCCTTAGGTAAAGGTTTGGTGAATATGTCTTCAACTTGTTCTTTAGTACTCACATATTCCAACCTTACTTCATTATCATGTACCAATTCCCTCAAGAAATGATACTTTATTTCTATATGCTTGGTTTTAGTGTGCATCACAGGATTATTTGAAATGTTAATGACACTGGTGTTGTCACAATAGATAACAACTGGTTCTTTTACTTCTTCCTTCAATCCTGACAACAACTGCTTGAACCATATGATGTTTGAACAGCTCACTACTGTAGAAACATATTTTTCCTCTGTTGTAGACTAAGATATACAATTATGTTTCTTGATATTCCAAGACACTAACCTCTTTCCAAGAAAGAAAGCTCCACCACTGGTGCTCTTCTTGTCATCAACACTTCTAGCCTAATCAACATCAGTGAATGTCTTCAAATCAAAGTTCTCACCTTTCTAATACCATAAAACATAGTCTTCAGTACCCTTCAGATATCTCAAAATTATTTTGGTTGCCATTAGGTGATTGTCTCTAGGATTAGCTCAAAATATTGCAACAATACCAATTGCTAATGGAATATTAGGTCTGGTGTGAACAACATATTGCAATTTTCCAATTATGGATTTGTAGTTGGTCTGATCTACCTCCTTTTAATCATCATCCTTTGACAATTTGTGTCCAATACACATGGGTGTTCCAATTGGTTTGGAATCTTACAATTCCAAATTTCTTGAGTATCTCCTTGATATATTTTGATTGAGTAATTTAGATACCATCCTTCATTTGATGAAGTTGTAATCCAACAAAGAATTTGATCTCACCAAACATAGACATCTTAAACTCTTTACTCATAGCTACAGAGAATGCTTTGCATAAGTCATCATATCCAGTGAATAATATTTCATCAACAAATATCTCTGCTAACAATATTTTGTTTTGTGGTCCTTCTTTGATGTACAAGCTACTATTATCATTAGTTCTCTGAAATCCAATACTTACTAGGTAACCATGCAATCTTTCATACTAGGCTCTAGGTGCTTACTTCAGTCCATACAATGCTTTGTGCAGTTTGCAAACCATATTCCTTCTGCTAGGATCAACAAATCCTTCAGGTTTCTCCATGTAGACTTCTTCTTCTAGGAATCCATTCAAAAATGAAGATTTTACATCCATTTGATATGTTTTGTATCCTTTATGTGCAACATATGCCAGAATAGTTCTGACTCCTTCAAGTCTTTCAACAGGAGAAAAAGTTTCTCCATAATCAATACCCTCTTCTTGAGCATATCCTTTAAAAACTAGTCTGGCCTTGTTTCTAAAAACTTCACCATTTGCATTCATCTTATTTCTAAAAACCCACTTGGTTCCGATCACTTTCTTGTCCTTTGGTCTAGGCACAAGAGTCCAAGTTTTGTTCTTCTCAATCTGCTCAATTTCTTCATTCATTTCTTCTATCCAACTTTCATCATTCAATGCATCTGTAATAGTTCTAGGTTCAAATTCACTAATTAAACATGTACCTTTGAGTTTGTTCCTTGTCATTACACCTTCTGTCTGATCTCCAATTATTTTTTTAGGTGCATGATGCCTTCTAACATACTTGGAAAGTACTAGATCCTTCAGTCTTGATTCTGGACTTGATCAACTAGGTCTATCATTCTCAAACATTATTTCATGTTCTTCTATCTGATGCTCGGGTTCCACTGTCTATGACTTGGGTTCCTCTATCTATGACTCGGGTCCCTCTATCTATGACTCGGGTCCCTTTGTCAGAGACTAGGTTCCCTTTTTTTACAACTTGGTCTCTTCTACTAGTAGCTCGGGTTGTACAATTTGTGCAGGTATATTCATTGGTTGAGAGTTCTATTGTCCAATCACCATTGCTCGAGTCATAGGCATAGTATCAGGTTCATGATACAAAACTTTCCTATAGTCTTAAGGCTCTTTACTATTCTGTTCTTCACATTTTTCTGCAAAATCATCAATCTTGACATGTACACTTTCTATGACTTTATGAGTAGTAAGATTCAGACATTTGTATGCTTTTATTTTACATGAGTATCCTAGGAACATTCCTTCTTCACTTTTTGCATCAATTTTTCCATTTCTTGCTTCCTTCAAGATGTAACATTTACTTCCAAATACTTTGAAATAATTCAAAAGGTGTCTGGTTACTACCTTTCTTCAGTTGAACTCATTTCAAGGTGAACACTGTAGTGCTGATGGCCTCCTTCTAGTATTTGGCAGCAACATTCTTTTCAATCATTAGGGTTATGGCACAATCCATAATGGATCTGTTTCTTCTTTTTGCTATTCCATTTTGTTGTGGTGTACCAGGGGCAGATACCTATCTTTTGATTCCTCTTTCATTATAGAATTCATTGAACTCATTAGAAATGAATTAGCCTCCTCTGTCAGATCTTAGACATTTTAGTTTCTTTCATGTTTCCCTTTCAACTCTAGCAAGATACCATTCAAATTTCTGAAAAGCTTCTGATTTTTCTCTGAGAAACATGAAATTCATCATTCTCAAATGATCATAAACAAATAGCATAAAATACTTCTCTCCAATATATCTTGTTGTCCCAATTGGTCTACATAGGTCAGTATGTACCAATTCCAAAATTTCATCAGTATTGTAATTCTTTCTCTTGAAACTTTTCTTTCTCATCTTTCCAATTTGACATTGTTTGCATATTGCTAACTCGGGTTTCATCAAAATAGGAATACCTCTAACTCTCTTGTTCTTTCTTATGTTGATCAGATTATCGGAATTTACATGACACAACCTTTTATGTCATAGCCAACTCTCCTCTACTTGTGCAATAAAGCATGAACTTTCAGTGAGATCAAGATAGAATAGATTACCTTTTGTTTTCCTGCCAGTTCCAACTAGGTTCCCTTTACCATCTAGGAGCTTGGCCTTACCATTCATGAATTCTACCTTGAAGCCAATGTTGTTCAGCTATGCTACACTGAGTAGATTTCTCCTTAGTCCTTCAACCCAATAATCATTATCACATTTGATTCCTTTTGTCAAAGTAATGCAACCTTTTCCTTTCACATAGCAGGGTTCATCATTCCCAAAACTAACACTCTTGTAACCACCTGAATTTGGTTTATTGCAATTATGGACCCTATTTTCCCTAAGTGTGATCATACCCCCAATTATGTCCAAACAACCCTGTTACTACTAGGAATAATTCTTTTGAAATCAATTTAATCTCCTAAAGTAATCAACTCACTAAATTATTTACTTTTAACCAAAATCAAAATCAATCAAATACATGGCTAAAAATGATTAATTTGCTAGGAATTAATTAAATTCCTAAATCAATTACACACTTGCAAATAACCCATTCCCCTAGCCTATTTAATCTAATTAAAATGGTTATAGTCCCCTTAATTATTAAAAAGCAATTTAATTATTTAAATAATTAATTCCTATATTTTAAATGAATTAAATAAGTTTAATTCAATTAATTAATATTCCCTTAAACCCCAACCTAACCTATCTCAACCACTTCTACCCTGGGTTCTAACCCTTCTCAACCCATTCACCCTTGCTAATCTAATCCTAATTCTAATTGTAATCCTAACCCACCTCCTAATGTTGTCACATTCCATTAAGGAATGATTAACAACTCCACCCACTTGAGAAAGTCAAGGAATCTCAAGATTCCTTCCTCAAGTCCACCTTCTCAAGCCACCCTCTTACAGTCTTCCCATGCTTCTTTAAGGCTTTCATTAATGCCTCATTAATGGAGATGCCTTAAGCCCATGTCTCCTCCATGCCTCATTAATGTTCAAGGCATTAATGTCTCTTACACCACCATTAATGAGTCCCTCAACTCATTAATGAACCTTGTCTCCCCTCTGTCTCTCTCATTCTTCTATAAATAGTATGCATTTTGGAGCACAAAAGAGCCTTTATCTCATATTAAAAAATACATTGTTATGCTGCTAAGATTTAGATAGCTTCATTTTTATCTCATAGTTCCATTACCATGCATTGTTATAATGTCCATTTTTAGACTAATATGAATTGCTCATTGAATAATAGCTTGTTTTAAATCAAATCTTTCATGCTAGGTTGTTTATGTCACTGGTATTTAGAATAAATCTGAGGGCTTTTATGTTCTGATTAAGTAAAAGCAGGTTTTACAAGGACCCGAAACCTTTACAAAAAGACCAAAGAGTTCAGCAGGTTTTACAAGGACTTGCAACCTAGAATTTAAAGATACACAGTATTAAAAGCATAAAAAGCTATGCCAAAGCATCAAAATAGAAAGGAACAGCAAGATAGCGAAACAAGAAAAAAACAGTCCCAAAGATATAGCATAAGACAGTAGGGACAGCAAAAAACCCAACCAGGAGCGCAGAAAGAACAACTACATCTCTTTAACCATCTCCTCAGCTTCGAGGACCATGACTTGCATGTTATTAACCAAAGTTTTCAGCTCCTCTGTTTCTTTGTCCTCCTTAGGACTCTTTTTCTTAGCACTGGCTCTGGTGCGCGATCTCGGTCCTGTCTTCTCCACAATGCTGTTGTCTTTTTCCTTATTGATCATTTCCAGTTTATCCATGAGAATTTGAGCATGAGCAAAGTAAGCTTTCATGATTATGAGACATTGTTCCCCTATTTTTTTAACAGATGTCTCCAGTCTTTTAACTTTTTTGTGTAAACTCTTAATTTCTTCATCCCTGTTGTCTTTTTCCATCTTGTCTTTAATTTGATTTATTTGTTTTTCCATAATTTCCACCTTGTTGGCATACTCAGCCTGAGCTTCCAAGTTGCCAACAACATCTCTCATTTCCTTAAGACACTCAGCCACTGTTTTATCCCCTATCCCCATTCTGTTAAGAATTTTCATTTCCTCCTGAGTTTTCTCAACTTGATTTTTTAAAATAACCTGATCACTATACATGTTATTAATCAATCCAGAAAAGTCTTTGATAATACCTTTATTGTTTTTCTTAGCATGATCTCATTTTTCCAGACTATCAGGATATTCCTTGAACCCAGAATCCCCATCTTTGTTCTGGTCCATAAAATCTTCCCCCTTTTGAGTGTCAGTTTTCAGCTCCCTCGTTTTGATCACCGTGTCTTCTTTTTCGTTATCTCTGTTATCTTTTTCCTTCGTCTTCCTCTTATCAGGGATATTGTCTTCCTCGTCAGATGTAAGAACAATTCTTTTCCTACTAGTGTTAGTACTTCTGTGGGTCTCCTTCCCCTCTACTCTCTTCCTTTTTTTACCCTCCTTTTTAGTTGTTTCATTTTCTGTCTCAGTTTCAGAGTCCTCCATCTGGGTATTCCTCTATTTTTTCTTTTTATTAACAACCTCCATGTCAATCTCTGTCTCTGAGTCAGCAGTCTAGATTTTCTTCTGAGTTTTCACTTTACCCTTTTGTTTTCTACTATCTATCTCCCATTCCTCATCACTTTCCTCTGTTTGCTACACTCATCCTAGTTAAAAACCAATAAGTCAAATTTATGGTTTATATGGTCATTAACCCTTATTTTTCACTAACAGAATGACTTATTGAAGTGTTTTGTTGCAGATAAAAGGTGCAAAAATATACACACACATTTCTGGTGCCCACTATGGGGCTCGATTTCCAACTTGGCCTCATTTTTAATCAAATTTTCACTAATTTGCATGCCCAAAATTCTATTACAGGCTCATTTTTTACCATTCTGGATCTCATCCGAGATATGCCATCGCACTGCAGTAAATGAGGCTCACATCCAGGATTTCCTAGATCATTTTTAGTTCAGGCTCACATCTGGGGAGCATACTATCACATCTGGTAAGAAAGGTCGCATACAGTATGTTGTATCGCATTCAGTGATTCTTTAGGCTCGCATCTGGTTAGAAAGTTTGCACACTTCGTTTTCCTAACTCTAACATTTTAACAAGTTGTGTTTTTCATAGCTTGCAGCCTAACAAGTGTTTGCAGGTTGTTCTTGAAGGTTTTTGTGGAAGTTGAAATAAACAGACACTAACTTTGTTTTTCAGATTGCCCAACCCCCATCTTGACCTCTATTCACTTGCTTTCAAAATTAAGATACATATTCCAATCTATCATTAAACTGAATAGAGGATTATGCTCTTTTCCTTTTAAGGAAAATCAGAAACTCACACATCAGTTTATGGGTTGAACAGAATTTGAAGGTAAATGAACAAGAAACCTCACATTTTAATTTTATTTGGGATCAGTAAATGAACAACACAAATCACTAAATCTTGTGGTTCAATGAACAACTACATCGCATAATTTCTTTTGGAAACAAAAATTGGACAAATCAAAGTATTAAATCTATGGGATCAAAGAATGAGTTCAATCGTTTAAATTCAATTTGGATCAGTAATTGGACAAGCAACTCACTAAATCTTGTGGTTAATTGAACAAGGAAAAATTTCCTTTTCAAAGCAATCCTATTTTTCTTAAATAGGAACAAATTAAATCAAGCTCAACATAGCTTGAAGGAATGAACATTGCTTTACGTGTTTTGGGATAAAATGGTTTAGATTAGGAGAGTATGCTCTTCTTCTTCAGAAGAATCAGAAATCCAGACATCTAAAGCTCACCAAACCTTGGTACATATACTTAAATAGTAGAGGGCTTACTAGTTGAGGAAAAAATATCTCAGGAATGACCCAAGTAAGGACAGGTTTTACGCCAACCCTTCCAACTCACTATAAATAGTTGCTTCCTCATAGGCTAAAGCCTCAGAAGATGGAGCCAATTTTGTTCATGGAATTTCAACATCTAGGTATATGTAGAGCGGATCTGCTTGAATCTTTCTTGCGAGACTACATATATTCAGGTACTCATAGGGCTATACGCCTAAATTTTGCCTTGTGCAATTCTATGGGTGATGGTTTTGAACGGATTGCCCAATAATCTACAACAACTTCAACTGAAAGAATACCTGATTCATCCCAGAAAGGGTATTAATCTTTGTGCAAGGAAAAAAGTAAATGCCCCAAGACACTCATCATATTGTGCCCTCACTTGCATTTGGAGTCGGCTAATATAACATCATGACTAGAGCCATTGTGATCTTGGTGATGGTTATATTCTTATTAGTATTTGACTGTGTACCTAAGTCAATGAGCAAAGATTTTCATCCTCCACCTAGAGAATAGGAAAAGATGAGTGTTTGTTTCACCCTCCTAACAATGCAAATATGTTTGACATGTTTGAAAGACCATTAAAAAGATAAAATCCTCAAAAAAATCAAAAAATTTCAAACCCTAGAGTACAAGTGTTTTTCACGCACTACGACACCTCTTAACACAATCTGGAAATGAGCAACTTCATGCACTTCAAAAATTTCAGAACTGACCAAAATTGACAAAGACATCATAAGATCACATCCTAGATTTCCCAGATCACATGCAGTATTTAGGATCACATTTGGTATTATGGCTCGCATTTGGTCAACACATAGTCTCATCCAGATTCTAGGCTCGCATCTGGGAGCTCGCATTCAGGACAGTGGGCATTTGCAAGATAAATTATTAGAAAGTCTCAATTGATTAGGATACCCTTTTGGCTCTTTAGCTAGTTCCTATTGTCTCTTCTGGTCTACCTATTGTAATTTCAAAACATTTTTGAAATGCCTACCTTGCATTCTTAGTTAGTCTTTCACGATTAGTTTAATATGTGTGGTCTACCCATTTTCTACCAACAACTTGGTTCCCAACTCACTATCAGGGAATTCTAACCCTCTGATGCTACAATCATTTACATCCACCAATAACAAATAGTTACTTTTACCTAGACACGCCCACTTGAACGATCTGAAACTCTCACTTGCGCTATTGGGAAACATTGAAAAAGTTGAGAAACAACTTCATGGTTAACACAAGACACAACAAGTACATGTCTAAAGGATTGAAAGTGCCTCCTAAAACACCACACTTTCAAAGAGAAAATTCTCGTAGTTCCCTTCTCGATCTAGATTCCCCTCAAATGGATAGCGACACTTGAAGATGGAGTAAGGCCTTTGAGGAATATTGTATAGTTTGAAAATGGAAGCACTTCAATGGTAGACTAGTTTAGCCTTCTGAGTAAGTGGTTTTGGGTCATATCAAGCACCTTGAATGGGTTCCTGATCTAGACCTAACTTTCCTATTGTTCTGCCCCTACTTCCACTTCTTCCCAAACTGATTTTTGCATCCTAGACTGCAAATCTGAGATCTTTGACCTTAGGGTCAGGGTCAACCTTTTGGGTCTATGTCAACCTCAACCCTGAACTAGGTCAAGGTCAACCTCAACCCTGACCTAGGTCATGATTGACCTCAACCCTAACCTAGGTCAAGGTCAACCTCAACCCTGACCTAGGTCAAGGTTGACCTCAACCTTGACCCAGGGTTCAAATCTCAAGGTCCCACAATTTCTAGATATCGGTCTTTAAAAAAGTTGTTTCCTGCTTTCGGGTCGACTATTTTGGGTTCCGAAGCATCGATCCCTGAATTATATTTAATATAGGTCCTCTCCTAGGGGTAAAGACTTTAATTTGAATTTAATTATCCTATGTCGGCCTCCTTAGAAGATTGTGCCCTAATTTCATATAAAAGGGAGCTTTCTCCTGTCACTTTCTCTAAGTCTTCTAATGGTGATCAAGCATTCTCAAACTATCTTCAAGTGCAATTCAAGCAAGCATTCAAGAAATATTTCAAGCAAAAATTCATCGATTCTCAAGCATTCAAGCATCCATTTTCATGAAGGAGATCCATTGGAGGCCATTGAAGGATTCAAGCTACATAGTGCCCTTTTGGTGATCTCTCCATCCACCTTCTTCCAAGCCTCTTCCAAATCAAGAACCCATTCAAGAATTGGTGTTGGAGATCTACAATAAATTGGTTGAATACATCCTTCATCCTACATTTTAGATCCATTGGTGCATACATACTTGTGGATTCAAGGATTCGAATCCTCCACAAGGACTTTTACAAGCAAGGTCAATTTATGCATTTACTTTGTTTATTTCTGCAATTTCAATTAGATATATTTGAGGTTAATTCAAAAATTGGGGTTTGACCAAGGTAAACCCCTCCCCCCAAACAAACAAATCTCTTTTTCTTGTACGTACAGGCTCGGGACTACGGATTTGGACTCAGATCTGGATACCCTTTTCGACAAACTTTCAGGATCCACGAATAGATTTTCTGTCAGACCTATGCAGGTCAAGGTTGACATTATTTGGTTAGGGTTGACATTTTTGGGTCAAGGTCGACCTTTTTCATAAGGCAGTTTTGGATTGGAAAATGATTTCTAGGTTTTGTTCATCTCTGTGTTTCCTTTCCATATCATACTTTAGTTTTTCTAGAGATAGTCTATAGACCTTAGAAAACAACATTATTTGACCTGCAACATTTCAAGGTTGGTGCATTTCTCCTATCCATTTCAATTCAAATCCTTAATCATTATAAATCTATCACACATTCATTCCTTTCCATAAAATGAGGAATTTAAGACTTTCCTCTTTGCTCTCATTTCCAAATGATTGATTCATTTGTGCATTGATCCTTTTTGGGTTGACCAATTTGGATCTTTCCTTTGTACATCTTGGGATAGAAGAGGAATATCTTATCTTTCCCCCACTTATTTCAAATGTTACATGTTCTTATGTTACACATTGTTATATGTTACATTTTTGTGAACCCACGATAGACAACACTTTCTTTTTGGTGTTAGATTTGCATCTTGTGTTAGATCTTACATGCATTTAAAAGTATATTTCTTTTATGCTCTTGCATTTATATGTCAAAAATAAATAAAAACCACAAATTTAATTAAAAATATAAAAAAAATTACATTTTTCATGCTTATAGATTTCATTTGAATGCATTTGGATGTATTAAATCTAGTTTCTATGCATTTCTTTATTCATTATCATGTTGCACAAGTTGTTTCAAGTGTTTTCCAAACATCCTTCTATAACTTTTGGGATTAAACAACATCTTCCTCTTACCTTCCCATTGCATGGTTTTACACCTAGAGAGACTTTATTTAGTACATGTGATGTTGCTTTGTCTTCTCTTATATTACCTTGTAAGGATATATTAGAGCAAGAAGATGACTTTAATCTTTCTCTCCATCATATTTCTCTTCATGGAGATGAGTTGAGGATTGGTGTTAATTCTTCTCCTAATTTATGTCTTTCCTATGAGCCTACTTTAGAATATAATCCTCCTATTTGGGATGAACCTTTGGATTTGGATGTTGATTACTCTCTCCCTCATGAATCCATTGTGGATGATCCTCCTATTTTGGATAAACCCTTGAATAAGGACATTGATTTATCCCCCTCCTAGTGAAGATGCCTTGATACAAGAGGGTGATTTATTAATGGATGACATATTCATACATGATGGTGACTCTTTTTCTAAAACACACTCCTCTTGTAAAGACATTTTAGAGAAAGAAGAAAACATTATAGATACTTTACCCCCATTTGTGATTCCTTCTAGTGACGAGGCATTAGTGGAGAATGATATGAATTCCCTTAATGTTCTGCCTCTTAGTGATGCTCTTATGGAGAATCAAGATTCTCCCTCATCTCCTCATAGGATGTATTATTTTCTTCCTTCTTGTGAATCTATTTGTAGTGCTGAGATAACTAACATGGTTTATCCAAAACCCTTGATGACTACTAAAGGTTGTCCTCGCATTACTATCAAAGGTAAACCTATAGAATCTTTAGAATCTTTTAATGATCATGATTCGATAGCTCGCACTTATCATAAAAGGAATAACCCTCAACCTAAACCGGTGGTTCCTACTTCTTTACCACCTTCTCAACCCATTTTTCCTCCACCCCCTCTTCCTAACATGGAGTATGATATGATAAACAAATTGTGCAATACCCCTACCAATATTTGTTTATGGGAGCTTATTCAAACTTCACCTACCTACCGTGAAGCCTTGCAAAAATCTCTAGCAACTCTTCCTACTCCACCTCCTAATAAAGAGAACATCAATTCCTTCTTACAATACATGCATGTTACCCCGGGTCCTCCTGACATTGTATTTAATCAAAAGGATTTACCTTCTCAAGAAGTTCAGAAGCAATATGATGCCCTTATGGTTTCTATTACTATCAATAAGAGTATTATTCGTAGGACCTTGATTGATAATGGATCTATGCTTAATATTTGTTGCATGGACATGCTCAAATCAATTAAAGCCGATCTTTCAACTATTCAACCTGATAATAATCCTATACGTGGCTTTGATAACATTGATAAGAACACTTTGGGCATCATTACCTTACCTATCAAAGTAGGTCCAGTCATCTTGAATACTCCTTTTCATGTTATGCCTAGACCTCTTAATTATAACTTACTTTTGGGTAGACCTTGGTTGCATGATATGCATGTTGTTCCTTCCACACTTCACCGTAAAGTTAAGTTTATTCACAATAACATGGTGTATACACATCATGCAGATGAAGCACCAAATCCTTGTTTGAATATTCAAACCCACAATACTCCTATTCCTAATGGTAATCCTTCTTCCTCTAATTCTCTTCCTAGAGATGATTGGGGAACCCTCGATTTTAATCCTACCTTTATTGGAGAATATAAGGTTTCTGATCTTGATTTTATGAAGCAACAAAGAGAGTTTGAACAACGATCTTTTGCTTCTCTTTCTCATTTCCTTCGTAATAACTTTGTCACTGCTTCTACCCACTATGAATCTACTAGTAATGACATAGTGAATACTAAAGTTCCATTGAATCTTTCTGATATGGCTTCTCATTATGGTCTTAGTTATCATTTACTAGTTAAACAAGGATTCCACAGTCAAGGATGTGGTAAGCATAAACAAGGAATTCAAATGCCCTTACAGAATGGGGGGCATGAGCATTCTTATGAACACATCAATAACAACATC
>MU223269.1:4024587-4066537 GCA_018584345.1 Thuja plicata
GCTTTCTTGATGGGCCATCCTATCCTTTTTGTGGTTCATAGTGAGATACACACATCTTACTGGGTGAGCTAACCACTCCTCTCTCTCTCTTTCTCTTTAAAGTGGTGTCTCTCTTATCATGATCTTAGGGTTGATAAAGACTTAAGTCCCTTGTAGGCTTGATTATTTCTTTGTCCCTTTTGATTCCAATAATATTTTCCTTTCTCTATGTTCTCCTTTACCAAGAGTTTGTGTTGAGTCCATACTCTTGCTAAAGTGGGGGCTGGGGGCATATACACGGCCTCCCTCATTTTATATTATGCATTTATGTTCTAACATTTTGTTTTGCAGCATGCTAAATCCTCAGAAGGTAACGCACATAAGTTTCTAAATCCTAAAGAGATACGCATTCAATTACAATTCAATATGCTAAATCCTCGAAAGGTAACACACATAAGTTGCTAAATCTTGAAGAGATACGCATTTTACAAATGTATTCCATGGTGATATAAGAATATGGATCCATGGGTACTTCATAAAATCCATCAGAAGACACACTACATACATGCACAAAGCCGCTAGAAGGTGCACAACTTTATGGGGTGACTATCAAGTGCTTTCTTGATGGGCCATCCTATCCTTTTTGTGATTCACAGTGAGATACACACATCTTACGGGGCGAGCTAACCACTCCTCTCTCTCTCTCTTTCTCTTTAAAGTGGTGTCTCTCTTATCATGATCTTAGGGTTTATAAAGACTTAAGTCCCTTGCGGGCTTGATGATTTTTTTGTCCCTTTTGATTCCAATAAGATTTTCCTTTCTCTATGTTCTCCTTTACCAAGAGTTTGTGTTGAGTCCATACTTTTGCTAAAGTGGAGGCTAAATGTATAGTCAGAAAATGGAAGCACTTCCATGGTAGACTAGTTTATCCTTCTGAGTAAGTGGTTTGGGGTCATATCAAGCACTTTGAATGGGTTCCTGATCTAGACCTAGCTTTCCTCCTGTTCTGCCCCTACTTCCACTTCTTCCCAACCTAATTTTGCATCCTAGACTGCAGATCTGAGATCTTTGACCTTAGGGTCAGGGTCAAAATTTTGGGTCTATTTTGACCTTGACCCTGACCTAGGTCAAGATCAACCTCAACCCTGACCTAGGTTAAGGTCAACCTCGACCTTGACCCAGGGTTCAAATCTCAGGGTCCCACAGTTTCTAGATATCGGTCTTTGAAAAAGTTGTTGCCCACTTCCGGGTCGGCTGTTTCGGGTTTCGAAGTGTCGATTCGTAAATTATATTTAACATAAGTCCTCTCCTAGGGGTAAATGCTTTAATGGGAATTCAATTATCCTATGTCAGCCTCCTTAGAAGATTGTGCCCTAATTTCATATAAAAGGGAGCTTTCTCCTCTCATTTTCTCTAAGTCTTCTAATGGTGATCGAGCATTCTCAAACTATCTTCAAGTGCAATTCAAGCAAGCATTCAAGAAAGATTTCAAGCAAGAATTCATCAATTCTCAAGAATTCAAGCATCCATTTTCATGAAGGAGATCCATTGGAGGCCATTGAAGGATTCAAGCTACATAGTGCCCTTTTGGTGATCTCTCCATCCACCTTCTTCCAAGCCTCTTCCAAATCAAGAACCCATTCAAGACTTGGTGTTGGAGATCTACAAGAAATTGATTGAAGACATCCTTCATCCTACATTTTAGATCCATTGGTGCATACATACTAGTGGATTCAAGGATTTGAATCCTCCACAAGGACTTTTACAAGCAAGGTGAATTTATGCATTTACTTTGTTTATTTCTGCAATTTCAATTACATATATTTGAGGTTAATTCCAAAAATAGGTTTTGACCAAGGCAAACCCCTCCCCCCCAACAAATAAATCTCTTTTTATTGCAAGTACGGGTTCAGGACTGTAGATTTGGACTCAGATCTGGATACCCTTTTCAGCAAACTTTCGGGATCCACGAACAGATTTTTTGTCAGACCTGTGTAGGTCAAGGTCGACATTATTGGGTCAGGGTTGACATTTGTGGGTCAAGGTCAACCTTTTTCATAAGATGGTGTCAGATCAAAAAATGATTTCTGGGTTTTGTTCATCTCTGTGTTTCCTATCCAAATCATACTTTGGTTTTTCTAGAAACATCCTACAGAACTCAGAAAATAGCATTCTTTGATCTGCAACATTTCAAGGTTGGTGCATTTCTCCCATCCATTTCAATTCAAATCCTTAATCATTCTAAATCTATCACACATTAATTCATTTCCATAAAATGAGGAATTTAAGACTTTCCTCTTTGCTCTCATTTCCAAATGATTGATTCATTTGTGCATTGATCCTTTTCGGGTTGATCAATTTGGATCTTTCCTTTGTGCATATTGGGATAGAAGAGGAATATCTTATCTTCCCCCCACTTATTTCAAATGTTACATGTTCTTATGTTACACATTGTTATATGTTACATTTTTCTATGTTACAAATATAATAATGGAAAAGACCAAAAACCTGAAGATACTGACGAAGAAGAAGAACCCAAGTTCGAACGTCCTTTATTTTAATCTAGCAGTGAGGAAGAAATCATTAGGGAAGAATATGAAAAACTCAAACAAAGCAAGAGGTTCCACCAGATAATGGAAAGGATGATTGATGAGGATAACAAAAAATACTTCCTTCATTTAGCTTCTGGTGGTACCCTAAATTTTCATAATTTAGAAGTCCCAATCCATTATCAAGAAGCATGTTTCTCCATAAAAAAAATCAAAGGAAGGAAGCTTTATGACACAAATAAATAGAACTAACTAAACGAAGCCTTCAAAAAATGCTCAAATTTTGACCTGCTACAAAAATGATGCTGATAGAGGCTGAAGATGGTTGAATTTTAAAAATTTATAAATGACCCAGTTCGGGAAATCAAATTTCCTACCTCCAGCAGAAATATTAGCTTTTCACAAGGAGTTTTGAATTTTTTACAAAAACCAAATCCGAAAGTTAGTTAGTTATTTGTTTTTTCAAAATAATTTGTAATAAGGGTTGTGTCTTTTCACCTTAAAGAGGTGTGAAATCCACTCACACACACACACACATGCACATATATAATGTAAAATGTGAAGGAATACAATAATACAATTTTACATATTTTGGATAGGATTTAATCAACAAGTATAACATGGACCTGAATGTACTATTTTTTCAAAATCAATAAAGATAAGTCCTTTTTCTTTCACATGTGTACTAGTTTCGTTATCATTTTACAATTAGTCCCTCAGATAAACCAATAGAACTTCTTCAAAGTGATAGTTTGACGTGTATGCTTCCTAATTTGATTCATAGTCTATATTTTCAATTGGTTTTTTCTCATTTTGCATGGTTAAATTCCGTTGATTGAGGCCTTAGTCAATTGGTATGTCATTTGAGAAGTATTATCCATTTGAAATATTTTTGAATTTGTTTTAGGTTGCATGTACATTCCATAACACCTTTGAAGTGATAAGTTTTCTTGTAAAACTGTCTCTGAGGTTGAACAAAAGATTGGAATGATCTTGACTCTATTGCCCATGGTAGAATAAGGCACTGGTCTAATCATTATTTGGATTATAGTTATTTAGTTCATTTTTTATAGTTTTGTGCTATCTTATCTATCTATTCATTTCAAATTACATACACATTTACTAAACATTCTTTCAATTACTTAAAGTATTTCAATTTATAGTTCACGATATATTTCTTTCTATTAGATTTATTTCAAGCTCCTTGCCATACTTGAGAGAGAAGGTTGAAGTGTTCCTTATCTGCTATAAAAAGCCTTGTAACTTGAAGGATAAGTTAAGGTATAGGCCTACCAGCCTTGGTTTTGTAGACCCAGAATTGCAAAAGTTCCAAACTTGCCTTGGTTGTGACTTGTTAGTTGGCCAAATCACTTGGGTTTCCCAACATTGGATTGGCAAGTCCATAGGAAATCCAATCTATCAATTTGAGCACCAACAGCTTCCACGGGCATCGAATTGCCTAAAGATTACGATGTAGAAAAACTCAAGGAAAAGGAGGTACCAAACCCTATATATATTCTCACCAAACAACTCAATTTGATGCAAATAGAGCTCACAAACCTCAAATAGAAGAAGGAGAAACCTAAAACAAAATACTCTTTAGACACATTTTGTCCATTTACTTTTGACAAGAGTATCACTATGGTCCCATTTCCTCCCAATGTGCAAAGACCTAAGTATGACAAGTACATGGGAGAAACTGACCCACACGACCATGTGAGGGAATTTTGTGCTCTTAGCATAGAATACATGCACAAACCTACATACCTCATGCGACTGTTTCTAGGAAGTCTAGGAGGTAATGCCATGGAGTGGTTCTCAAAACTGAACCCCAAGGTGAAGACATTCAAGGAGTTGATCCAATGGTTCATCCAACGTTACTCCTAAAACATTCAACATGATCTGACAATGATGGACCTATATAATACCAAACAAAGAACTGGAGAATCATTTACACACTTCCTACAAAGATGGAGGAAGATTTTTGCATGATATTCAAGGGCCATTGACAAATCAGAGAAGATGGAGATATTCATTAATAATCTAGTGCCTGAGTTGAACTACGCTTTACAAATGCAAGACTCTCCAAGCTTTGACAGAATGATTAAAAATGCCCTCTGTATTGAGGAAGTCATGGTCAAAAGGGGAGAGATCACCCTTCAAAATGAAAACAAGACCAACAACTCCAAATCCAAGCCTAAATGGTGGAAAAAAAACAAAAATGGTGTCAATGATGGAGTGGTTGATGCCTCTAACATTAATCCTAAACCTAAGGTATTCAATCTAACCAATGGCATGAAAGAAAGCAAGGATGCTAAGGTAACAACTCACGTACCCAAAGAAAATAATGATAATAGCAAGGGATGGACATGGACTTCAAAACCCCAAAGAAATTTTACTCCTTTGGGGGAACCTCTTGAGACTATTCTAAAAAAACTATTGGATAAAAAATTTCTAACTATCCCAGATTCCAAACCGTGGGAACCAATGGCCAAACCCAGGTGGTGGGATGATAGTTCCTATTGTGTCTTCCACAAAAAAAAGGGACACAAGACTAATAATTGCCTCAATCTTAAACATGTCATCCAAGACCTCATTGAAGAAGGTAATATCAAAGTAGATGGACACACTACTAATGAGGATCATACAGTGTTCAACAAACCCTTTCCTAATTACAATCAAGGAGAAACATCTAAAGGGAAGAGTAATGAGGTAAACTGCACCTATTCCAAAAATGACAATGTGATTAATATGCTTGACATTAAAACCAAATCCCTCAATGTGGTCACAATCAAAGGCGTATCATTCCACTCTAATGTTGTAACATGGAGCCAAACACAGGTTATAATCAAAGGACCTCAAAAACTGACATCAACATCCAAGGTTCCTATTGTAACTATTCCTAAACCAGCATCAAAACATGTAGTTACTATTCCTGGAGAAAAATATGACTTGGTAGACCAATTGCAATGAACCTCTACCAAAATTTCCATTTTTGAGTTGCTCAAGATATCCACAGTACATAGGGAAATCCTCGAACAATCTCTACATGCTACTAATGTTCCAAAGGATATTTATATAGACAAACTCCAAGTGATGATCAATAACATCTCAACGCCACACTACCTCTCCTTTTCTGAGGAGGATGACAAGTCATTGACACATCCACATAATCAACCCCTCCATATTGAAGTCCTTATTCATAAATCCTATGTTAGATGTGTGTTGATAGATGGAGGCACAAGATTGAATATCTATACACTAAATCTAAACAAGAGACTAGGTCTCTCAGAATAGACAATTGACTCTAGAAGCAAGATAACCATCAAAGCTTATGATGAGGAAGAAAGATCCTCTAGAGGTCTTATTATTCTACCTATCAGAGTCAGACCGATTGAGAGGAATGTCATATGTCAAGTTCTGGATCTACCATTGGCCTACAATATCCTACTAGGGAGACCATGGATACATGAAATGCAAGCTGTACCATCCACTTACTACCAATGCATAAAATTCTCACATAATGGGGTGGACGTGATGATTCTTGTAGATGCTAATTACACTTGCAACAATATCAAAGAAGGTAGCATGATCCTACACAAAAAAGAGGCTATGGATGCAGTTGCTCCTGAAACTACCAAGGACATGGTTATGAAGGGCTTTAGCAAAACCTTGAAACTTGAAGAAATAGGTATGGGAGAGTACAAGCTGGACCTGACTCCCTCACTGATAGAAATTTTGGTGTCACCAAGATCCTATGGAAAACCTTCATCGAAATTCACACCTACAGCATCTAAGGAGCCAGAAGTACACAAATAAACTAGCATGGTAAAGGCATCCACATCTTTTTCAGATAACATAGAAGAATAGGTAGTCTTGGACTGGCTTTACAAAGGAGAACTGGTGGAGGCTGAGGTTAAGCATATGAAGATATCCCAAGAATAGTATGGAAAGGGATATGATTTCCTCAAATAGATGGGATACAAAGGAAAAGGACCTCTAAATGACATAGGGTGAGGGCTTATTGAACCTATACCATTGAGTTCTGAAATACCAGAGATAAAATAGGACTGGGTTTTAATACTAAAACTAATAAACCCACTTCAAAAGAGAGTCCACACTCAGATAAAGGGAGTGATGAAACAGATGAACTAGAGCAGTGGTCCTATGAAAGATTGTTGCATGTTGGCACATAGGACCCCAACTACCAGGGAGAATGCTATGTACCCATCTTTGAGGTACCACAAGATCTTCACACCCCTTTACTATCACAACCTCCCATTCAAGAGGTAGGAGACACCATAGCAACAATTACTCAAGAGACACTCCGATGACAGGATTTACATCCTAACTGGGGGAAATTAGTCATAGTTTCACATGTCCTTGACCTACCCCACTATGATCTATAGGTAGCTAATCGGGTACATCAAATAACCATTGCTGACTACTTAAAAAAATCTAATGATGATGTCACAAACTCTCATGACTATGAATGGGAAGAGCTATTTGTCGCCACTGAAGATATTGGAATAGATACAATTCACATGTTTGCAGCACCCTCAGCTCCTCATAAATAGTCTAAAACTCCTCTCAATAACACTGATAATCCTGAAGCAGAAGAAGAGTTCCTTCCCCTGATCATTGATGGAGACACTAGTGAATACATAAGTCTAGAAGAATTTCATAGGCTACAAGCAAGAAGTCTCCTTTTATAGAGAGATGATGATGAGATCTCTACTGACAAGTAACTAGATGTTGGTCTTCATATAACTAACAATGACCCTTTTAATGATGATCTCACTCTTATTGATCTAAATATCAAAGGAATTAACTTAACAGATAGTGTCGTGTCAGTTAATGGTCTTGATACTAACATGATGATGTCCTTCCCAGAATCCGAATCCCTAACATTGGTACTTCCAGACCTAATTTATTGGATTGAAATGGATCCTACTCCTATCCTTGACTTTCCCAATAACCACACTCTGGCTCATTATCTCAATGCTTGTGAACCTTACCCTTCTTCCACCAATGTAAGGAGCGAGAACATGTCAAAGGAGGATATCAGGTTTCTTAGTCAAAAACTAAAAAATAAAAAGAAAAAGCGGACTGATGGTGAAAACCACTATGTGGTAGTATCAGATCCCAAAATAGTAAAGAAAAAAGATGTATCTAATGGTGAAAACCTCTCTGAGGCACCAAAGGATGAGACTCTTGATATCCTCCCTGAACACTTTTAGGAAAGATCTTTGGTACTGATTGAACCAACATAGCCAGTAAACTTGGGCACTGTTGAAAATACTCAAATAGTCCACCTTGCACAATCTTTATCAGAAGAAGAGAAGACACAGTTCACAGACTTCCTGAAAGAGAAGAAGATTAAATTTGCATGGTCCTATACTGATATGCCAGGGCTAGATCCTAATCTCATCAGGCACCACTTATCTATAGCTCATGAGATCAAGCCTGTAATACAAAAACTTAGATAAATGCATCCTCATGTTGCATTATTGGTAAAAGCAGAGCTAGAAAAATTGTTGAAAGATGGGTTTATCCGAGTCATTGCCTATGTAGGATGGATCTCCAATGTGGTCCCTATATCTAAATCCAATAAATCTATCAGGATCCATATGAACTTTAGAGACTTGAACAAAGCCTATCCAAAAGATGATTTCCCTCTACCCAATATTGACATGATCATAGACCTTACAGAAGGCTTCCAGATGTATTGATTAATGGATGGATTCTCAGGATATAATCAAATCAAGATTGCCCCTAAGGATCAAGAGAAAACTACATTTACATGCACATGGGGCACCTTTTGCTAGAACATCATGCCATTCGAGTTAAATAATATTGGTGTAACATATCAAAGAGCCATGATGACTAAATTCCATGACATGATGCACAAGAACATGGAGGACTACGTAGGTGACACATTGGCTAAATCTAAAGAAAGAGGTACTCACATTGCTGACGTAAAAAAGATATTGGATCGAATGGAACAGTTCCAACTCAGGCTCAACCCAAAGAAATGTTCCTTTGGGGTTCAATCAGGTAAACTCCTAGGGTTCATCATTTCAGCAAAAGGAATTGAGGTAGACCCTGCTAAACTTAAAGCTATACTAGAAATGGCTCCTCCACGTAACATCAGTCAAATGAGGATGCTACAAGGAAGACTTTAGTCCATCAGGAGATTCATGTCCCAACTTGTAGATAGGGCCCAACCCTTTACTAATTTACTACATAAAGGGGTTACCTTCAAATGGGATAAACATTGCAAAGAATAATTTAGATAATTGAAAGGATACTTGGCTACTCCTCCTATTCTTATGGCACCTATTCATGGAAATCCCCTGCTCCTATACATTTCAGCCATAGCTACATCCCTAGGAGTATTGCTGGCACAAGAGGATGAAACCAAGAAAGATAGAGCTATCTACTACATCAGTAGAACACTAGTCACTTATGAGCTCAATTATAGCATTATTAAAAAAGCATGCTTGGCAGTCATCTTCGCATCACAAAAATTAAGGCACTACATGCTCTCTCATATAGTAAATCTCATTGCTAAGATTGATCCTCTAAAGTACCTTTTGAGCAGAACAACATTAACAAGACATTTGGCAAAATGGGTCTTGATTCTAAGTGAGTTTTACATTGAATATGTCGAATGGAGAGCTATCAAAGGACAAGTCCTTGCAGATCAATTAGCTGATTCACCACTCCAGGATGACGAGCCTTTGCTAATTGAATTCCCTAAAGAAACAATCATGCATCTCACTGAATATCCATGGAAGATGTACTTTGATGGTTCATTCACTCAACAATGATCTGGAGTAGGGGTCCCATTCCTAACTCCTCAAGGTTACAAGATTCCCAAATCTTACAAATTGATGTTTCCATGCACCAATAATATTTCAGAATATGAAGCATTGGTCAATGGTCTTAAGCTGGCTATGGAATGGAAAATTGTAGAGTTACATGTGTATGGTGACTCCCAACTATTTATAAATCAAGTCAATGGGGAGAATCAAACAAAGGATGAAAATTTGATACCCTACAAGCAACTAGTTGATGACCTAAAGAAATACTTTGTCTTCGTCACCTTCCAGTAGATACCAAGATTAGATAACAAAGCTACAGATGCTATGGCTACCTTGGCATCCATGTTATAAGTAGAAGAACATCAATTATGTTATGGATTTTTGGTGGAAGAATTATCCCATCCTACATTTGATACCATTGAATACCAGGTAATATGTTCTTTCAATGCCCAAAACCAATCTCGATATGCCAATATCATTGCTTACCTTTCTAACCAAACTATTTCTAACAATCTATCCAGAAATGAGAAAAGATCCCTAATTAGGACAACATCACGTTACGTCCTCATAACTAAAAACCTATATCGATGTGGTCTTGACAATACACTTCTTAGGTGTTTAGAACTCAAAGAGTCTGATCTAGCATTAAAAGAAGTCCATGAAGGTGTATGTGGATCACACTCGAATGACTTTTCATTAGCCAAGAAACTACTTAGAGTAGGCTATTACTAGCCTACCATAGAGAAAGTTGCTATTCAGTTTTCAAAAGCATGTCTTAAATGTCAGACACATGGAAATCTTATCCATGCTCTTGCCAGAGAAGTTATACCTTTCATAACACATTGGCCATTTCAGCAATGGCCCTTTGACTTGGTTGGACAAATATATCCCAACTCTTCAAATGGACACAAGCTCATCATTACGGCCACTGATTATTTCACAAAGTGGGTCAAGGCCGTGCTGCTAATCAAATCCACTGGCAAACAGGTGGATATGTTCATTTTGAACTACATTATTTGTAGATATGGGATACCCTCTTCAATTGTAACAGAAAATGGGGGCCAATTTAAAAATCAAGACATTGGTGACCTTTGTGAATAGTTCCATATCACTCAACACTACTCCTCAATCTATTATCCTCAAGGTAATGGATAGGCTAAGGCATCCAACAAGAATATTCTCAAGATCCTATACCAAACTATACATAAGTCTCGCAGATACTAGCATCTATAACTAAATTCGGCACTATGGGCCTATAGAAAAAGCATAAGAACACCAACTGGAGCCATGCCATTTGCTCTAGTCTATGACGCTAAAGAAGTACTACCTATTGAGGTTGAAATCCCATCTTGTTACTGACGAGCAGTACCGCATAGATAGGGTAAATTCTCTGGACTTACTAGATGAGCACAAACAACAAGCATTTGATCACCTCAAAGTGTACCAAGCATGTATGTCCAAAGCTTACAATAAGAAGGTCAAACCATGCAAATTTGAAGTGGGAGATCTCATCCTAAAGGAGAATCCTAAGAACTAGCCAAACAGGGAGCAGAAAGGAAAATTTGAACCTAACTGGTTGGGAACATATGTTATCACTACTACTTTTGGGATTGGAGCTTATCAACTAGCTACACCTAAAGGAGACGTTCTTCCAGATCCTATCAATACTCTACATTTGAAGCAGTTCTACGATTGATGTTTGGCTAGTAGAGTCTGTACAGCAAAAAATTCTTGCAAAATACCAAAAACATTTAGAAAATTGATCCTGAAGAAATCCAAAAATAGTGGAAAAGGTCCTATAAAAAGGGTATCCTTGGTGAAAACCTAGCAAACAGGCACCTTGATACTACAAAAACACTCAAAAAAGAAAAAATAGCAAAAAATTTGAAAAAGAAAAAAAAACTGTCTTGATGAGCACCTGGTAAAATGGGCATCTAGGTAGAAAAAAGAAAAGAAAAGATCTTTCCAAGTGGTGAAAAGTTGGCAATCATGCATCACTTGTGTTTTGTGCTCCATGTATCAAAACACTACTGATACTAGGCCTTTGCAATTTCACCTGTGCTCAAACACTGACTTCATTTCCTAAATGACTATCTTATCCTCGCTTGGGATTCGACTACATTTACATCTTAGGAATAAGTCATTCTACACTGGGGGCATCTTTTCTAGTATGGTAGGTTATGGTTGCTAGGTTGCTCTAGGATGGTTTGCCTCATGAACACAATGTTTCTTGATACATGCAAAACAATGTCACTTTCCAAAACAAGGGTGTCTTTCCAAACATCACATATCCAGACAAGGCATTTACAATGACTGAGTTCCTACATGGCTATATTTGGTCACAAAACATGAATGGATTATCCTATCAATCCATAGACATGGAACACCATATTGCTTGTATTCCAAATTTCTGATTGATGAATCTTTACTGTGTTTGACAGATGAATGAAGAAAGTACTACTTAAACACATAGTTTTCTATTCAGTTGATTATGATTATTTTATGACCTGATGATGTTTTCAACTAGGGGCATCTAAGTAATTATAAATTTTATCTAATTGATTCACAATTGATGATTTACTATGTCTTCTTAGTTACTCAATGATGTTTGCGCAAAGACAAAGATTCATGAGGATAGGGGGCATAATGTTTTCTTGGCTTTCTGCATATGGTGATTATTTCCAATGATCCTATAAATTTCACCTAACTTGGATGTTTATGGTAAGAGATGTCACTATGGGTGGATAGCTACATATATCTCGATCTTTGTTATGTGCAAACTACAGTGAGTGTGAGACAATTTCCTTTTCTATTTTCTGATCCAAATTCTTACTAAGGTATACGAATCATAATGTACCCAAGGATATGAATTTTCAAGGTCATTATAGCTCCAATATCTTTCCTTAATTAGAATCTGGTATATTAAAAGGAAGGTGACTATTTTGTTATTCTGGCTCCTATGCATTGATGCCTACGTCTATTTCCAACATTTCAATAAAACATAGTATTCATATTATCATAATATCAATGGGTACTAGTGATGGTTGTACTATCAGGTGGTATATATTCCGACAGAGTGCCCAATGATGATAAAAAGCTATACATTTGCATACCAGTGACAAAGTCCTAAGAGTCTTCATATAATTACATTTTTGGCAATTGCATGGAATATAAACAAGAAAAGAAAAACATTAAGGCATTTTCAGCTCCAAATTAATCCAATTTTTCTTCTTCTAAATCTAAGATATTTACATACTCATCCTTCCAAAAATCTCTAATCTATCGAGAATGAAATCAAACTCACCTTTTAAAGCGTAAATAACTTGATAATCATGTGTTTATTTTTAAACACACCTTCTTTTCCCACTTCTTCTATTCCATTCTTTCTTAACTGCTTCCTGCAAGTGATATATCATTTCAAACTGAGGGATTTTATTCTTTTCCTTCGATTTCATTCTTGAGGGGGCATGATCACACTATCATCAATTAACTTTTTGCTTGAAATAGCATTAAAAATGACTTCGTTATCAAACAAACTAGGGGCATAATAGTTTCCTTGACTAAAGTTGGAACTGTTGGATAGAAAGATTTGGTTCTCATAAGCTGGATATCTTGTGTTTCCTAATTTTAAAAAAAAATTTATTAAGCTCCTGGTAGCTTCATACTAGCTTTTTGGATGACAACCAAGTTCAGAATCAGTATTATCAATCTTTGGACGACAACCAAGTTCAGAATTGGTACCTTTAAAATATTTTATTGATTTTTGGATGACAACCAAGTTCAAAATCAATTCTATTAGTTTTTTTTTATCAAGTGCGAGACTGATCTCATCAAAATTTTGTTCGAAAACCAAGAACAGAATTCTCAATCTTTCTGAAGTCAAAATCGAAAACTTTCTTTGAATCAATGCGCTACCCGCACATAAATTCAAAGAGGGGCAAATGTAACCACCTGAATTTGGCCTGTTGCAACTATGGACCCTATTTTCCCTAAGTGTGATCATACCCCCAATTATGTCCAAACAATCTTGTTACTGCTTGGCATAATTCTTTTGAAATCAATTTAATCTCCTAAAGTGATCAAATCACTAAATTATTTACTTTTAGCCAAAATCAAAATCAAACAAATACATGGCTAAAAATGATTAATTTTCTAGGAATTAAACAAATCCCTAAATCAATTACACACTTGTAAATAACCCATTCCTCTAGCCTATTTAATCTAATTAAAATGGATATAGTCCCCTTAATTATTAAAAAGCAATTTAATTGTTTAAAAATTAATTCCTATATTTTAAATGAATTAAATAATTTTAATTCATTTAATTAATATTCCTTTAAACCCCAACCTAACCTATCTCAGCCACTTCTACCCTGGGTTCTAACCCTTCTCAACCCTTTCACCCTTGCTAGTCTAATCCTAATTCTAATTCTAATCCTAACCCACCTCCTAATGTTGTCACATTCCATTAAGGAATGATTAACAACTCCACCCACTTGATAAAGTCAAGCAATCTCAAGATTCCTTCCTCGAGTCCACCTTCTCAAGCCACCCTCTTACACCCTTCCCATGCTTATTTAAGGCTTTCATTAATGCCTCATTAATGAAGATGCCTTAAGCCCATGTCTCCTCCATGCCTCATTAATTCTCAAGGCATTAATGGCTCTTACACCACCATTAATGAGTCCCTCAACTCGTTAATGAACCTCTCTCTCTCTCTCTCTCTCTCTCTCTCTCTCTCTCTCTCTCTCTCTCTCTCTCTCNCCCTCTCTCTCTCTCTCTCTCTCTCTCTCTCTCTCTCTCTCTCTCTCTCTCTCTCTCTCATTATTCTATATTAGTATGCATTTTGGAGCACAAAAGAGCCTTCATCTCATATTAGAAAATACATTGTTATGCTACTAAGATTTAGATAGCTTCAATTTTATCTCATAGTTCCATTACCATTCATTGTTATAATGTCCATTTTTAGACTAATATGCATTGCTCATTGAATAATAACTTGTTTTAAATCAAATCTTTCATGCTAGGTTGTTTATGTCACTGGTATTTAGTATAAATCTGAGGGCTTTTATATTATTTGCGACAGTCATCCTAGTTAGAAAGCAATAAGTCAAAGTTATGATTTATATGCTCATTAACCCTTGTTTTTCACTAACAGAATGGCTTATTGAAGTGTTGTGTTGTAGATAATAGGTGCACAAATATACACACACAACTCCCACTATCATAGTGCTCAAGATGTTCAAATTTTGTCTTATCACCAGTCATGTGATCAGAACAACCTTTATCAATTATCCATGTGTCATTTTTACTAATATATGAGAAAAGTGTTGTCTTTTCATTTTACTCATCCTTAATAGCAATATAAACCATTTCATCTTCATCTTCATCACTATAAGAATATTTAGCAATATAACAAGACTTCTTACCTTTGTCCTTGTAGGTCTTGTAGTTCTTGAAATCTTTCTTGCCTTTGTACTTGTTTAACTTTTTCTCATCTTTGTCTTCTTTGTTAGGACACTTGGTAGCAATGTGACCAACCTCATTGCATGAAAACCAAATCAATGGCATTCTTCCTTTGTATTTTCATTTGGTAGCTCTCCTTGCAAGTAATGCTTCAATGATATCTAGATCTTCATCATCACATTCATCATCACTATCACTTTCAATATGTTTCCCTTTTGAGTATCTATCCTTCTTACCAAGGTTTAATTTAGCTTTGAATGTAGACTCAAAATTGCAAGAGTTAGGAGAATAATTGTCATATTGTGCAACTCAAAAGTTGTAAGCCTTCCAACTAATGTATCCAGAGTTATATCCTTATTGCATGTCATCTCTTGAATAGCTGAAACTCTAATAGCATATATCGGAAGTAAAGTTCTTAATACCTTTCTGACCACTGTTGTATCTTCAATTATTCCTCATGCAGCTCTGATGGCACTCACAATATTCTTGATTCTTTCACTGTATCTTGTAATTTCCTCTCCTTCTTTCTTTTTCATCTGATCAAATTGTCCCCTAAGACTTTCTTTTTTGGCTCTCTTTACAATTGCATCTCCTCCATGAATATCTTGTAATTTCTTCCACATATCATAGGCTCTAGGGAAGTCCTTGATTTCATCAAATTATGAGTAGCTGAGTGAAGAAGGTATATCAATCATTATTACGTTATGAATCTTTTGTTCCATCATCTGTTCCACAGTCATAGCTATTGTTAGTTCCACATATTTGTTGTCCAAAAATTGCAAACCATCATCTCCAATAGTAGATAGATGTAGCCATCAGCTCTTGCCATGCATAGAATTTATCTTTGTTTATCTTTGGGATCTCCCTTCTGTAAGACATCTATGATCTTTATCTTAGGCCTTGAAACCTTCTCTGAAAGAACTTGCAGCTCTAGTACCAATTGTTGGAAAGTAACAATGAATTGATTTATATGTGTAAGCAATTGTCTTTGCTGATTCATATCTTTGTTCTGGTTATAACTAGATCCTTGTTGATCAAATATTCTATTGCAGCTCCAAGTGTTCTGTACTCAATCGAAATCCCATTTGATTTCTCCTTCACTCTTCATATCACAGAATTCTACACTTCTTTTTGTCTTCAACTTTTTCACTCACTCTTCTTCAATCCAAACATGACCTTTCATATATATGATAAGCTCTGCTAAATCAACTTGAATACACTTATAAATAAATAATAAATCACAATTCAGTCGGCCTCATATAACCAATTAATTATAAAATGTAAACCACTGTTAGTCAGCTAACACTTAATAATCAGCTCAGTTAACACTGTGTTTCTGTAATGCCCGACCATGACTGAAATGCCCGAGTGAGTTGGTAAACACTGAACATCTTCAATACCCGACTGGTCTCAGTCAACACTGAAAAGCTCTTTCCATTCACCAACTATGCGCGGTATAGATATAGAAACTTGTGTAACATCACTACATAAGTGTATATACATGTGTAACATCAATGACAATACACAATTGAATAACTGTCTTCAATAGTTGTTACCTCTAACTATCACACCTAGTTTGCAGATAGTGTGATAGTCCAAGAAGATCATTGAGATGGAGGGAGATCACCCATGTATTGGTCGTAGCTAGATAAGGGAAGGAATAAATCAAGGGAAAACCCACTTGTAAATTTTTTGTAATCCTACTCAGTTAATAAATGAATTTTTTTATTCAAACATATAATTTTTCCTTGTCAATAGTCATGTTTTTGGTCTATTTCATAATAATTATTCATAGGAAATGGATTGAATAATAATGAGAGCCTATTTGGAAGTGATGTCTAATAAATTTAAAAAAAATTAAAACCATTTTGATCAGTGGTTGTGGATCTTGGAGAGAGATCCACTGAATCTTGTAAAAATAGGCTTAAACCCTCTATAATAGACCCAGGTGCAAGGGTTTGTTAATAAATATGAATTTAATTGATGGAAAATGTGAAACCTAGTTATTTTGGAATTAGGTTCAGGGGGATTTCAATAAAACTAGTTTGGGAATAAATGGTTGTGTTTTTCAAGATGTGAATATGTTTTTTAATGAATAGAAGGTTCTTTAAGGATAATGAATGATTCCATAAGTGTTTGGTTTTAAGGGATTGATAATGTGTGAGGACAATAATAAATTTGAGGACAGTGACCTTATCTATTTTGTGTATGATCTAATGATTTGGGAGTGTTACTGACTGGAAAAAGGATCACTGAATGATATATGGGGGAATCAATGTTCATGATTATTCAATGTGGTAAGGCAATTTAATCAAAAATTTATTGTGTGACTAATAATTTGGGTGCAAGAAATACATGAGGGTAGCAAACAAGTAAATTTGTTGATGAGGTGTGGAGAGAAATATAGAGTTATGAAGGAATCTAGTTGTAAGAGATGGTGATTGGATGAATTATTGGAATTAAGATCCAATACACTTGAGGCATAAGTATTTGTATTAACCCTTATGTTGTAAACATAGTTTTAAAGAACATGAATGAAAAATATTAAGAGATAATATGTTGATTGTATACTTGTGATTCCTTAGCAAGGATGTTGTTTTGGATATGAGGAAGACTCTAAATGTTGTATTGAAGACAATTGGGTGGTAACATTATATGAGCCTAGAAATATGTTTTTAATATGATTACATATCTCACATATTGGGAGGAATTATGTCAAGTGATTGGGTTTCCTGGTTAATTTGGATTCCTAGAAGGGTTTTGGATGTTCCTCTGCATCATTGTTGAACAAGCCAAATAAATGAGAGGGGATGAACCAATTATTCCCATGCAACTTTAGAAAAATTTCTCTCTCTCGGTTAACACTTAATCAGTTCCAATAAGAACTTAATATGTGTCAATTTGGAACATTAAACATCCAAAGAAAATATAAACATGAAATGAACAGGAACACTAAAAAAGAGAACACCAAATTTTATGTGGAAACCCTCGAAGATGGGTAAAAGCACGAAGAAGCTAATTCTCATGAAATATAAAAATACCTATTAAGGTGACACCGAAAGGTGATTTAATAAAAAGGCTCACTACTAATACACAAGGGCTCACTCCTAGAAGACTCACTGCTAATACACAAGGGCTCACTATTGGAAGATATAAAAATGAATAAAATGCACCTCTAAGATCTACAGACTACTCTGCACGAAGATATATCTCCTTCACATGAATTCCTAGTCACTTCAAATATACTTCACATAAGCCACATATGCATACACACCTACTTTTGTTCATTTCTTATTCATACAACACTATGAGATCCACAAGGTCAGCTTCAAAATTTGAAATAGGTTTCACCAATACATTCCTATAGTGGGAAGGAATGAAATGAGGACCACCTTGATCAATACAACACACCATGCTACATAACACATTTTTCAAGGTACACATTACAAAACCAAAATTGGGACTGAAACACATCCACCAAGGATTGAGCATACCATCTACCACAATGTATATTCCAGGGACCAAAACCTATCGTTGAGCAAGCCAAACACACCAAACGATAGACCAAGCACTGCAACTGATACGCTAATCTATTGGTACATAACAACTGATACAACAAAAGTCAAGATATGAGTATGTTGACATCAATGATAACCATTAATGATAACACCATTGGAAAGCATCATTTTCACATTCTAACACATATGATGTTAGACAACATCCTTAGCCTTAGAAGTTACATGTAACTCCTTTATCTCACCTCTATACATTTGAGGTGTCTCTCTCATTTCTCCTATTGTAAAATTTATATGCTTAATTTGAAAGGAAGCCAACTGAAAAATAAATACCTCCAAGTGTTAAATCTAATAGGTAAAATGATTTAAATTATTGCACTCTTAACTACTAAAAGTTAGATAAGCACATAAAATTTTAATTTTAAAGAAACTCATAACACTCTATATACGTGGACTTCTTGGAGAATTTGAGCGGAAATATTTTTCAAATGGACTGCTTGGTAATGGCGGTTTTGGTGTTGCTGGTGTAGTTATGAAACTATGTCCTCCTCAGGTGGATATCTCTACTGGAGGGCAACCTCTGCAAAATGGGTCAGGGGCTAAATCTGATTAGAATAGCTCAAAGTCAACAAAGGTAGTTGACTTCAAGAGAAACATTGGAGATGGGCCCCGTGAATTTGGTGGGCCTCGTCAGTATAAAGAATCTTTCAAGGAGGTCCCTATCCATAGTAATGATCAAAAATGTGATACCAAAGGTAAGTGGTATTCTCTTTTTGGTATTAAACCCTATGGGAAATCTTCTTTCCCTATGGTTAATATGGTCTCTAACCCTACTAAAGGAGAGTTATCTATTTTTATCTTGGATCCCCTAATTGATTTCTTGATCTCTTCTATGGAGATGACCCTGATTGGAAAGTTTAGAAGGGGTAGACCTAATATTAAAGTTGTTAGGTAGTTTGTGAAGAGAAAATGGTTCCTTAAAGGTGAAGTTGACATTGCTTCCATGGCCAAAGGTTTCTTTTCCTTTGAATTTTCAAGTATGAAAGACCTTTCTAACATCCTATGCAGTGGCCCCAGGATGGTTGTTCGTTACTCTCTTGTACTACATAAATGGTCTCCTAACCTGGTTCTCAATGACTCAGCTTTTTTTTTTTGGCCCCGGTCTGGGTCAAATTCCCTGGTCTCCCTCTGGAATACTGACACAAAGATGTCCTAGGAGGGTTGTCCAGCTCCTTTGGAGACCTTCTCTCTATTGATCCTATGACAGATACGAGAACTTAAAGGGTTTATGCTAGGGTTTGTGTGACTATTCTTTAGATGGCTGACCTACCGAATAGCATTGCCATCAACTCCAACATTGGTGTGTGGACCAATAAGTTGAATTTGAGTCCCTTCCCTTTGTTTGTTTCACCTGTAAAAAATTGGTCCACCGAGAAAAGGATTTTTCTCTTAAATATTAGAAAGCTAAGCCTGCCTCCCAAAAGGTTTCTAAGAAGATTTGGAGGGAAAAACCTTTGGTGAAGACTAATGCTACTAGCTTGACAGACCTTGTAGTGTTCTCAAGAAATCCTATAGAACTAATCTTGAATGGTCACCCTCAAGGCTTAAATATCCAAGGAAGCAGCACAGATCAAACTAAGGAGTTGTCTTCGGAACCTGATGGTCCCCTTGAAGAAGGAGAAATTTTAACCATCTCTGTCGATAAGGAATATATTTGTATTGAGATAACCCATAATTACTTAGAGGAAACTGATAAAGGGAATAAAATACATAAAAGTACCTTAAGACTAGAAACTCCAAGAACTAACACAAGTTGGGTGGATTCATTTGAAGAATCTAAGCCATCCTCAGAATGTCCGGAGGACCTCTGGATGGAGGTGACTCATAATAAAAAGAACCAGTCTGAACCTATTCTGGGGATACCTCTAGGAGGAGTTATAACAAGAGCTATGAGAGATGATGTGGAAAATCCTAAATCTAACCATGGGAGAAGACCTAATAGAATCATGAGAGAATAGGAGAGCAGACAAAGTATTGTGGATGGGCAACAACGTACCATCCAGGAATGCTCTCAAGTTAAGAAATGAAGATCATCTCTTGGAACATGAGGGGATTAAATAGCCCCCAAAAATAGAACCTTTTTGAGAAGTTGTGTTAGGGTTCAAAATCTAGACATCATTCTTATCCGGGAAACTAAAATGGCTAGAGATAAAGTTGAAAAGATTAAGTTATTTAAGAACTGTGGTGTTGTGGGTTGTAGCTCTGAAGGGGCCTCTGCGGGAACTTCCTCCTTCCTAAACCTTAGTACTATCCATGGTGATATTATTAAATCTAAAGGTAACATCTCTACTATCAGATTTAACCATATTAGGGATGGCTTCACCTGGGTTCTTTCTAATATCTATGTGCCCAACTCTAAATGTGGCAGAGACAAGTTTTGGCGTAAGCTGGAAATAAAGAGAAGTAACTTCAAGAATGACTTTTGGATGGTGGTAGGAGACTTTAATACTAACCTTAGCGACTCTGAAATTTTTGGAGGAATCTCTTCCCAAATTGAAAGTGATGTGTCTTTGATTGATTTTATAAATAATCAATCACTTTTGGATCTTTACCTCAGAGGTGGGACTTATACCTGGTCAAATCAAAGAACTGGGGATGACTTGATTCATGTTTTCCTAGATCGGGCCCTAATATCTATGGATTGGATCCTCTTTTATGTCTTATCATAGTCTACTCTTCACTATGTTGGGTCTGATCATTCTCCTATTTCCATTCAGGCCAATCCTCTAATGGGTAAGAGAAATTCCCCTTTCAAATTTGAGAAAATGTGGATGCAGCATCTCGACCTTGAAAGGAATATTTTTTATTGGTGGAATATCCAAGTGGAAGGTATAGCTATGTATAGAGTGGTCCAAAACTTAAGAGGATAAAAAAAAGTTAAAGTTTGGAATAAAGAGGTGTTTGGGGACATCTTCAAAGCTAAAGTCTCTATTCAATATGACCTTCAGGAACTTCAAGATGCTATTCAATTCGAGCGATTGACTGAGGAGAAAAAACTGAAGGAAAAAAAAATTCAAGCTGACTATCACAATATCATCTCTAAAGAAGAAGTTTTCTAGAGACAAAGATCCAAGGCTCTCCGGCTTTGTGCGGGGGATAAGAAAACATGCTTCATCCATATGACAGCCCAATAACACAAGGTAGCCAAAAGGATTGACTATATCAATTTCCCCCAAGGTGATTTGAGTGAGGAGGAGGACATCAAAAAATAAATCTTGGGCTATTTTTCTTCTCTTCCCAGGGTTGATCCTGCCCTCTCCTTTGCTAATCAAAATATGTTGCTTGATTCTATTCTACATATCCTTGGTAGAGAAGATAATGATTTGCTGTGTAAAATTCCTTCTATCAAAGAAATAAAGCTATTGTCTTTTCCTTTAAAGGACAAAAGTGTCCTGGTCCTGATGGATTCCCTCCCTTTTTCTTGCAATCTTTTTGGCACATTGTTGAGAAAGATATTTCTTATGTTGTCAAAGAATTCTTTGGAGCTGGTTCCCTCCTGAAGGAAGGGAATTCTACCTTTTTTGTTCTTATTCCTAAGAAAACTACTACAGATTATGTTGATATCTTTAGACCGATTAGCTTGTGTAACACTTTCTATAAGATCATTTCTAAATTCCTCACGGTGTGTATTTTGGCGTTTCTCCCAGCGCTCATTTCCCCCCAGTAGAAAAGCTTCATCCTGGGATGGCAGATCTTAGACTCTATCATCTCTGTTCATTATAATATCCACTCACTGGATTTTTTTAAGAAGCAAGGGTTCCTTATGAAATTTAACCTTTCTAAGGCCTATGACAGAGTGGATTGGGATTTCCTCTGCAAAGTTATTTTGGCCTTTGGTTTCTCTGTGAACGTTGTTAACCTCATCCAGCAACTTATCTCCACTCCTTTTGTTTTGGTGTTGGTTAATGACTCTACTTCCAACCTTTTCTTCCCTTCTTGTGGCCTCTATCAAGGGTATCTCATCTCCCCCATCCTCTTTTCTATTATGGTTGAATGCCTTGGGAGATTATTCTCCAAGTGGGTCCATGATTTCTCAATTTAGGGTCTTCTCCCCTCTTCAACTTCTCAGTCTAGCTCCCATGAACAATTTTTTGATGATATTGTGCTTATGGGGTCATCCTTGATTAAAGAAGCAAGATCTACCAAGAAGTCTTTGAACACCTATTCTTTAGCAATGGGACAACTTATCAATTGGGAGAAAATATCTCTCTTTCTTGTTAATACCCCCTCCCTAGACAGCAAAAAATTGTGACTATTCTTTGTTGTACTACCTCCTCATTTCCTTCTAGCTATCTTGGTCTGCCCTTGGGTTTGAAACCCTCAGATTCATTCTGGAATTCTATTGTTGATAAATTCAATAGAAAACTTTCTATTTGGAAAGGGACCCTTCTCAACAATGATGGGAAGATTCTTCTGCTCAAAACTACTCTCCAAAATCTTCATGTTTACTCTTTGAGCCTCTTGAGAATTCTCTCCATGTTTTCTTACACTATTGAGAGATTGTAGAAAAGGTTCTTGTGGTCGGGCATGGAGAAGAAAAATAGGATTCACCTTGTGGCTTGGGAGAATGTGTGCAAACCTATTAAATATGGTGGTCTAGGCATCAGAAAAATTAAGGATATCAACCTTGCCCTACTAGCTTAGCAAATCTGCAGAATTTTTGACGAGGAAAATTTTTGGAATAAAATTCTCAAATCCATACCTTTATGCTACCCCTTCTATTGAGGCTTTCCTATTTTCCCACCTCAGTGTGCATGGGTTTACTATATGGAGTAGTATTTTGAAAGCAAGTCTCTTACTACTAAAGGGGCTCGTTGGAGAGTTGGTAGTGGCAGGAAAATCAATTTTTGGGAAGATCCTTGGTTTAAAGACAAACCCCTCATTCAGTATCATGAAGTGGCCCACCTTTTTGATATCTACTCTAGAAGAATTAGGAGTAAAGTTGCAGATTATTGGAGAGATAATAATTGGATTAATCTCAGTGACATTAATCCCCTGTTGAAAGTTGTTAATCTTGACCTGAACCCCTAGGTGATCAAAGAAGACTATAACGGCCAGCTCATTTGGTCTCATAATCCCAATGGTAGCTTCATGGTGGCTTTGACGTACTCCATGTCTTCTTCTTTTGAGTCAGATCCCTATTGGGATAAGGTTTGGTCTCCTTCCCTTATCCCAAAAATTAACTTTTTCTTTTGATTGTTTATCCAGGACAAAATTATTACTACTGAGAATCTTTCTAAAAGAGGTTGGATGCTTCCTAATAGATCTTATCTATGTATACAAGATGTTGAGTCTTCTTCCCACCTACTCCTTCACTATCATTTTTCTAGGGAGGTCTGGAGGGTTGTGTTGCAGCACTGGAAAATCAGCTAGGTTGTCCCTAACACTATTAAGGAGTTCTTAACCCAATGGAGCCCTCCATTTTATCATAAATTGGGGAAACTGATTTGGAGTTACACTTCCCCCCATGTTATCAAGAGGAATTGGAAAGAAATAAACAACAAGATCTTCATAAATAATAATTCTATGCCTTTCCTGATTGGCTCTAAATCTATAAGAAGTATTGCTGAAAGCATCAATCTGGCTTGTGAAATAAGGATCAAACTTATGAAAGGCATTTCTAACAAGGACATCATTAATTGATAGAACTTTTCTTCTATTTCTAAGTTTATTTCTAGTAATCATAATGGAGCTGTTTGGAATTATCCTCCCCCTAGGTGGCACAACAAAAGGTAACCCTATCATTGTTGGATATAGGATCATTGTTAGAAATTCTCAAGGTTGTTGTATGGTTTCTTCTGCTATATCTATTGGTTCCCAAACTAGCCATGTTGTTGAGGCTGTGGCTGCTCTCTACACTTGCAAGCTTGCTAAAAGTTAGAACTATTCTAGGTTGTGGTTGGAAGGTGATTCAATGAATATCATCAACTGCATAAATGGAAATCACAATCCATCGCAAAACATGAGTCACATCATAATCCAGATTAATAGGATCTTATTGGAATTTGAGGACACTCGTGTCACCCATGCATTCAGAGAATCCAATGTTGTGGCTGACAGCCTGACGAATGTGCGAGCTTATAGTGATGATTTTAGATGTTTCCAAGGCAATAAAGGATTGAATAATGAAGTCCTTAGTCTCATAAAGTATGACCAAATCCAGAAAAATCCTAGATCAATTACTAATTATGATGATAAGAAAGGATAATTTGTGTAATTTCCTTATGCAAGTGTCTTGCACATTCCAAGGACAGTGCAGTAATAAATACAATTGTGGGAATTGGGCTGTCAATTCCTTTAAAGGGACGATTGTTGTCATTGTTCTCTTACTCCATTTTTTTTGTGTTTTTCGCAATTCTCCTGTGCTAAATTATGGAGTCTAGTTTTCTGTTAAAATGGGTGGTAAACTGAAATGGGAAGAGCCAACAATTTGTAAGTGGAAGAAAGAGGTTAAAGTATGGGAAAATCTCAAGGAGGGTGGGGTCATTATTTACATGGAGAGATTACATGGATACGATAAATAAATCTCCAAAGAGTTTGTTGATAGTTGGGATAACAATAATGTTACCCTTTATGGTAAGTCTTTCTGTGTTACTAAGAAGCTAATTTCTAAGATTACAGGTATAGATATGTCTGGTTTGAAGTACTACAGAGGTAGGGTTATGGTCACAAACACAGATAAAATGTACTATAAGACTCTTGGTGAAAGAGACCTCCTAGTGAAATAATATGCGGATTTTGTTCTTCGCAGTCATATGAAGGTTCTCTGGGCTAAACTTGTCAAAGCCCTTATGCAGTATTTTATGCTTGAGGGTCATTATACTAAGGTTTATAATTTTCATTTTATGCTTGTGAATCATTTTCTCTATAAGAGGAAAATTTATTTCCCCTATCTCCTTCACCAGCCTCTTGGCACTAACATTATGGAAATAGGAAAATTTTTGAGAAGCCCATTCTTCATGATGGGATTATTCTTCTCATCTACGTGTACACTAAATTTAAGCTCCAAGACTGTACTCTGATCTCTGGTAAAAATAAGGAGAAGAAGGGAAAAAGACCCATAACGAATGACAATAACACTCCTAGAAAGAAAAAGAAGGGAAACTCCATAGAAGACCTGACTGAAGCGGCCAAAATCCTAATGGAGGAGTCTAGTATGGACACTGATAATAATACCAATGTTAAGGTGAAAGCTATTAAGATTAACATGGGTGAAGTGGCTAAATTCCTCTTTGAGGAGGTTGCCATGGAAACTAAAGATGAAATGGATGTCCAAGATGAGGATAAAAACATCAATGTCTATCATGATGATGAGGATCAAGACCCTCAAGATAATGACAGTGAGTCCTCTCTAGAAATAGGAAGCGACAAAGCCAGTAATGCCAATTCTAAAGATATGGATACTGAAGGCCCTGACGACAACTATGTCCCTAAGGAAACTAGAAAAAAAGTGACTGTTGAAGTGAGGGATATCTCCCTTAAGAAGGTTGAAAAAGAGATCCCAACTGTTAAGGCTCACACTGAGATTACTGTCCTTCCCCATAATTCTCCTGTTCTAGTGAACTATGGAAATACATCATCTAAGGAAGGCAAGAATTCTAGGGCTTTCTCTGAGAAGTTTGAAGAGAATAAGGAAGAGGGTAGTGACAAGAAGCTCAAAGGCAAGGTGGATTCTAGGGGTAGCCAGGAGAATGCAACTAAGAGGAGCCAAGAGAACATAAGATTTATGTAGGTGGTCAAAGAGCATGCTGACATGGAAATTCAAATGAACTCCTTTCTATTTGAAGAAATCAAAGACATCAGTATAAAATAATCTGACCTTGAGGACAGAGTGAACAAAATTGCTCTGCTTCTCGTAAAGCCAATGCATACTGGTAGGAATGAAGTTGAGACCTAGGCTGAAGATGATGATTAAAGGACAATAGAGAAGATTGAACTAAGGATAAATGCACTGGTCAATTTCCACTTGCAGGCTACCTCAATCCATATCCAGAGCATCAAAGACACCCTCGACAGAATTATGAAGAATAACTTTGAGGGAATTAAGGTGACCAATAGTAACTTAAGGGTTCCTCTCTCTGTGTTGGAAGGCAACCATACTCCCATTGTCCTGGATGATGATGCTGCTAAAGACCGCAGCTATGCTAACCCAGGCTCTTGCACTAGGGTAAGTGCTAAAAAGATGAAAGTTGTCAACACCAAGGAAATCAAGGATCTCAGGGATGCCATCTAGAAATATGATTTGTTGATGGTTGATACAATGAAGATTATGGAAATAGTGGTTTAGCTATGCTATTTCATGATTTCGAGTGGTTTTTGTCTGTTTTTCTATATTTTGCTGGTTGGTCGGGCTGGGGGTTTTCTAATGTCTCCTTTTTCCCCTAGCTATTCCTTTTTGATGTGTTGTTCCTTTTTTTTGTTTTGTTAATCTGCCCATCTTTTCTCCTATTATAAAGGGTTACGGTTCCCTTCAAAAATTATTTTTCCCTCAATCGAAAACACTCTATATATGTGGGAAAATCCTTTAAAAAAAATGTACACTCCCAAAGCTGGAGTCAATTGTATTATGGACAACAATCAATAATTACAATAAAATGCCTAGATCAATGTTATTCAAAGTAAATGAATTAGTGGAGACTTATAGAGAAAATATGGCACATAAAATATTCTTATGAGATATCCAATGGGTAAAAGAACAAATTTGTGTTGTACTTTACACTAGGCAAAGCGAACAAATCCAGCTGAAAATGTTTCGATTTGCAATTAGACAAAACTTGGCACAGAACCTGCACATGATGAAAACCTTGATGTGCATCAAAATAATAGAGGTATTCATTTTCTATTGAAAATTAATTATGTAATTATTAATATAATTTAACATCTTAAATTGCAATTGGTATAACCTTTTTGTGAATATTTTAGAGCAAGCATAACGTCATAGTGACGGAGTGGAGCATGATCTTAGCGTTTAGCATGTTGAGGTTGGGGTTGAACAGAATGTGATTGTAGATGATGTGGCACTATTAGGTAAATAAAAATCCATATTATGTTCTTTTTATTAATAAATTACTTTTAACATTTATAAAAGAATTTGTAAATTTAACCCATTTATTTGTTATTGCAGCGGACGCCCCTTTGGTGCAGCAGCCTCGTACTCCAAAAAAGATGAGGTGCCATCATATCATAAGATCAAAATGACAAGAGGAGAGAGTGTTGAAGATATTTATGTTCCTATTAGCATTTACCTTAAAAATTTGAAGAAAAAATAAAAAAGAAATGATTGTTATAAACCTTGTTTGATAATGCAAGAACATTGTCTTAATGACTGTGTTGATGAATTATTGATGAATGTTGCATATTAATGAATTTTATGTCATTTTAATGAATGTTATGTGATTATAATGATTGATGTGTTATTCAATTATTGATGAATGGTGTGTATTAATGAATTTTATGCCATGTTAATGTTCATGTTATGTGATTATAATGATTGAATGTTATAGTTTGTAAATGGATGAATAAATGAATCAAATGTGTAATTAGATGTTAATGGGGAATTTGGAGTGATTATAGGGGGTGGGGAGGGCCCAAATGAGCTTCCACCTTCACGTGGTTGGCCTTGTTAAGTAGAGAATATTAAAGTATTCTTGAAACCAAGTGAATCTCAAACTAACCAATTAGCACCTGCCCATTTAGTTTTGAAAGTTGGAGCTATTCATTTTTTCATCATTTGGAGATTATGCACAATGCCTTGAAGACTTGTAATCAAAACAACTAGGAAACATAAAATTTTCTACTATGTCTCAATTAATTTGATTACAACTCTTTGAGTATTTGAGCTGCGACATTTCAACAAGGGGCAGTGATTGTCTCTATCGAAGGCATGCCTGATATTATCAGGCATGCCTTCGATATACAGACAGTTGATGTTGAAGATAAAGGTATGCTCATATTTAGCAGAGAATTTTTTCACAACTTAATATTTTTTTCTTTTTAGAGAGAAGGGATAGTCATTAAATTTAGCTAGTTTCTTTTAGTTTTTTTTAGTTTTTTCAGAGAGAAGGGATACTCATTACATTTAGTTTGTCCTTTTAAAAATCATTCCATCTTTGATGGTGACTCGGTATTTTTTTAAAATCCTCTCATTTCCTAAGAGTGGGAAAATCTCAACTTAATTGTAGACACTATGTGAGATTTGTACAGATGACGCATCCTCTTCTTAGAACACTCACCATTTGTAGTTTACAGCCTTTTGTTTCAATTTTTTAGATCATCTAATTTTCTTCCTAATATCAATGTGGACTGAGTGGACTCAGAAGTTGCATGTGGATTTGGTATGGTTCCTAGTACACATTGTGCATGATGCAAGGAACTATGAATAGGTTTTTTGCTAGTTTTTTGGGTAAGAAATAAGTGTGCACAAAATGGTAGAAGGAAGCCTTGCAGAGATAGATGAATAATCAGTTGCTATCTCCACTCCAGTCTCAAATTTTGATGATTTTTTCCTTTGATGTAGTATCTTATGAAGTTTTTTACTTTACGATTTTACCATGCCATCCCATTCTTCTTAGTTTCACACTATTATTAAGTTGGGTGATTGTGTACAAATGATAAAAAAAAAAATCATGATTAGGTTTGATTTAATCTCTCGTATATGAAATATGTATGAATCACATGTTTAGATATCCATAGTAGTTTATAGGATTAGTTTAGTTACTCTGACTGCAAGGAATACTGAAATCTAGCTTGTATCCTATTGATATTTGTGTTTCTCTTCCAACATTTTGTACTCGTTTCAAGGTTTGAGTTGGGATTGATTTGTGCTTTATATTTTATAGTGCATATTCAGACAAGAATTAAAGGGCTTCACAAGTAGTTTCTAGATTCTTCTTCTAAGCTCTTTTTACAATGTTTCTTTGTCTAGAAAAAAACCTAATCAACATTGTGTTGATTGGTGATGCAACACTAACTTTAAGGCGTACAACCCTTAAAAATAATTCACAACAGCTATATTTTAGGGAGTCATTAGGTTATAGGAGAAGAAGGGGATACATAGATATAGGCTCAAATATTTCTCAGCTTTGTTTATTTGTGTGGATTGTTCTTTGCAATTACTTTTTGTGATGCCAATTTAATTTAAGAATTTACTATCCAATTTCTATGTTCTTTTAATTTTACTCCTATATCTGCCTTTGATGTAAAAGGGAAAAGTTCTTAATTTTAGCTTATGAGGCTTTAGAAAATAGTGTGTTGTTGTAAAATAAAATTTTGAAGATTGTAGGTCTGAAAATAGTTTTGCATCATTTCAATAATATTTTTGGGTTTCATGAGGATTTTACGTAAGATTGGAGAAAATTAGTCAAGATAGTAATTAAGAGGGAAAATAAATGTAAGGGTTTGTTTTTTAGAGGGAGAAGCGGATACATAGACAACAGTCTTAGATACTTCTCATCTCTATTTATTTGTGTGCATTGTTATGTGTAATGAATTTTTTGTGATGTTGATTTAATATAAGAAGTTACTGTCCAATTTCTAAGTTCTTTTACTTCAACTCTTGTATGTGCCTTTGTTGTAAAAGGGAAAACTTATTGATTTTATTTTATCATGCTTCAGAAAATTAATTTGTTGTGAAGAATTTTTTAAGGTTGCAGGTTTGAAGATAGTGTTGCATTAAACTAGAAAGTGTACGATATTTGAGATAAAAACTTGTATTCATAATTCTTCCTCAAATTATGCAATGACATCAAATATTACATGTGATATGACTATAGGGGGTATAAGTAGATTGATGAACCTGGTTCAAGAAGTTAAAGATTTTGATTGGTTGCCTATTTCATCTTTCTTTGTCTATTGTTGTTTTCAACAAGTAAATAGAATTTTAACATTGTTTTCTTGCAAATGTCACTTCTTAATTGATGGGTTGTAGATTAGCGTCATCTTGAAGAACTTCTTACTTTTCTTTGATCAAATTTAGGGGATTGATCCCTGAGTCTCACCAGCTTATAAAATACATTGAAAACCACATTCTTGAATAGAATTTGATATCTATTTTTGTATATTTATTTTAAAATTTAACACATTTTTCATTGCAAGAATTGTTATATATGCATACGTTTGTTGTCCTTAATGTATCATATAATCAAACAATGTATGTCACTTCAAAATACTATGCATATACTGAGTGATATTTGATAGTAGTAGAATTACTAAAATTTAATCAAGAGAAGGTATATTTTATCCAAATGCACATAACTAGTCATTACCTTATTTCAGGCTTAATATATGATCTAATGCCATTACTTTTATGTATTTTGATGCAGTTTTGAACAACCTTTCATTAAAAGGTTAGTTCAAATTATCTCGTATGATAGTTTGGGGTATTTCTTCCAACTATGGAGTATTGTTAAATTTTTCTAGTGTATATTGTTTTGCATTCATATAGGTCAACTTTATATATGAGCATATATTTTTTTAAGTCTAGACATAATTCTATTATTATTTAATTTTATCTGATTACTATTTTCCCATATATCTTTAGATAAGAATAATCAATAGATGACTCGGGAGGATGGCACTTTAATATTCTTGATTACCAAAATTTTCCTAATGTTGTCCAAGGTCAACTGGTATCTATAAATCTTTAATCTATTTCAAGAACCTTTTAGAAAGGGGGGCAAGTTAAAAATTACAATGCACAGAAAACTCAAAAGGAATGTAAGTCATATATCTTTGTTGCCAATCTCTATAGACCACAAGCTTCAACATCAACCATAAAGAATAATTGATTTTGAATGCCAATATGGTTAACTCTTAAGAATAATGCTATGAATTAATTGTATTGATTATTGATCAGTACCTAAACCTCTCAAATTTAATAAAACTCCTTAGTTCGATCTGAATCCTATGTATAACCTTGAACATAGTAGGAAACTATCACTTTAACAATGTTCAAATGAGTTCAAAGGAGGTATGTGCAAGATACTTGGAGGATCAGGGGATCTGATTACAACTGGTAGGAAGGCTAGAGGTAAATTATTCCATCTAAATACTGTTGTAAATAGTTGTTTGGTGGATGGAGTTTAGGATAATTGGTTGTGGCATAGAAGTTTCTATCATGTGAACTTTGATAGTTTGTTTAAAGTTAGTAAGATGAATGCAGTTAGAGGTTTGTCACAATTAGTTAAACTGGACAACATGATGTGTAAGGAATATCAGTTGGGTAAGTTAACTAGTTCTACTTTCAGTAGCAAGACTTTTTCATCAGAGAATATACTGGATTTAGTGCATACTAATTTTTGTGGTTATATGAGGACTAAAAGATATCATGGGGATAGATATTTCATATTGTTTATTGATTATTACTCAAGGATGATGTGGGTAGCTTTCTTGAAGGATAAGTCTGATGCTTTCTATAAGTTCAAATATTTTAAAGCACTTGTTGAGATTGAAATGGCTAAAATATTGAAGTTATTAAGGCCTAATAGAGGATGATAATTCACTTCAATAGAGTTTGTAAAATATTGTAAATGAAAATTGAATCAAGAGACAAATGTCAGCACCTAGAACACCTCAGCAAAATGGAGTTTTTGAAAGGAGTAAAAGAACCATAGTAGATACTACTAGGACTATGATGATTCAAAGTGAATCACCAAAGATGTATTGGAGAGAAGCCATCAGTACTGTAGTTTACACTTTTAACTAGGTGTGAGTGAAGAAAGAAACAAACAAGAAACCTTATGAATTCTTGTATGGTCACACACCTAGTGTTAAACATTTCAAATTTTTTCTAAGTAGATGCTATATCAAAAGAGATGATTGTATTGGAAAGTTTGATCCTAATAGTGATGAAGGTATTTTCTTGGGATATTCTACTAAAATAAAGGCCTACAAATGTTTCAATAAAAGGACTAACAAGATGGTTGAAAGTGCAAGTTTGAAGGTAGATGAACATTCAGAGAAATATGATGAAATAAGAAAGAAAGAACCAAGAAATGTTCTGAAATTTTTGCATGTGCAACCACTAGAGAAAGAAGTTATTAAACAAGACATTAAGGAATAAGTGGTTCAACCGGTGGACCAAGAAGAAAATGAAGCACCTAGACCTGAATCAGTTAATCCAAGGTATGTAAGATTGAATCATTCCCTTGATCAGATGATTGGTGATAAAATTGATGGATTATAGATACGAATGAGAATCAGAGAGAATACAGGTTTGATTTCAAATCTTGAGCCTAAAACTATTAAAGAAGCTTTGAAGAATGATGATTGGATAAAAGCAATGGAAGAACTTGATCAGATTGAAAAGAATGATACATGGAGACTTATTCCTTGAACAACAGACAAAAAAGTGATTCTGATGCAGATCCTAGTGGCTAGCTTCTTCAATCTTCTTAGGAGACTTATTATCACTCCATGGTCTCATACCAACGCTCAAATCTTCCTCAAACATGGATCAATTCATGGTTCCATACAAACTTCCTCCAAATGATTATCTAGTTGAAACTTAACTCTGAACCATTGGATTCCTCTACACCCAAACACCAATGAGAAACCTTACTCTTTCATCAAAGAGACTACACCCTTGACCCCCTCTGGTCTACACAACATTAAATACTATTGACTTTTCTAAAAGATAGTAACTATGCAACTCTTGACTCCACACTTGGGACAATCATTTACACCACTCCCCTTAAACATTTAGGGTTTTTTATCTCATAAAAAATAATCCCTAACATCCTTCTAGAATCTTTCTATACACGTTTCAATCCACTAAATCCATTAAACAAAACTCTGAAAATAAATAGCCAAAAATATATCTTCTTTTTGTCTTATTTGACATACCCGTACACAAAGGGCGATAACTTTTAAATAAGATCAAAACTTCTTGATTTCTCTAGTTAGGATGGGATAAATGTCCTTACATCCAACATACCAAAATATAATAAAGATCCAAAATTTTATCAGAGAGATATGTCCCTCGCACTAAGACTGTAAATTCTATGATAGTCTACACCAAAACACATATTTCTTTCTTATTTCTGAACCAAATGCAATCATTCCAAAAAAACATGCCTAGTTTAGTATAGAAACATGCCCAACCAAAAAGAACTAAAGACAATAGTATTAGATTTTAGAGAACATGGTTGAAGATGATTGTTTTTACTATTAAAAAAAATATGGAAATTGCAGAAGATAACCCACTTTATTATTTTAAGACCTTACAAAAGTTGATCTTCATGACCACCCTACCTTGTTTTGGGCTTCCACCCTTTTTAAAAACCTCTTCGATTATTATTTTACTAACCAACTACTTGGGAACTACCCAAACTACCTAAAAACTAATCGTAACTACCTAAAACTGACTGTCCTCATCTTTACAAAGATATTAAAATATTAAAATGTTGTCAAGTCGACAACAAAGTTGTCAACTTGAAAAACATGTATCCCATAGCCCATTTACATTCAAATTGGCATGTAAATATCCTTTAACAACTAATTAAAACTTTACATCTACCCTTTTAAACTTTTACATTAGTCCTTATTGGCTATATTTGTCAATTTTGGGATTTTGTTCAAAACATTAACTAAATGGCTTTATTAGCCCCCTTACAACATGGTTATGATCTTATGGATCATGTTGACATTATAAAATGACCTTGGAAATCCTATTTTCATCCATTTGTGATCTTAATTATAGGTATCATGGTCAACCAAGTGACCCTTCTCTGTCTTCATGAGGTGCTCTGCACCAGATTGATACAAAATGGGTTTTCAGGAACAAATTGCATGAAGATGGAGAAGTGCTTTGTAACAAGGAAAGACTTGTATGTAAATGTTATGCACAAGAGGAAGGAATGGATTATAGACAAAAAATTTCTAATGTGGCAAGACTTGAAGGGGTAATAATTTTACTTGCTTATGTTGCTTATAAGGAGCTTAATTTTTTTCAAATGGATGTCAAATCTGCTTTTCTAAATGGGATTCTTGAAGAAGAGATTTACATAGAAAAAACCCGATGGTTTTTCATTGACTAAGAATAAGGAAATGGTGTTCATGTTGGAAAAGGACTTGATGGACTAAAACAAGCACCTAGAGCATGGTATGAAATATTGCACTCTTATCTCACTAAGATTGATTCCATAAGAACAAGTGAGGATATCAATGTGTACTTGAAGGTTGAAGGTGATAAGGTATTATTTGTTGAAGTATTTTTGATGACATAATCTTTGGAGGAAATGATTAGGTGATCTTGAAGTTTGTAGAAGAGATGAATAAAGATTTTGAGATGTCAATGATAGGAGAAATTAAGTTCTTTATTAGATTTTAGATTTCACAACTAAAAGATGGTATATATATCAGTCAGTCTAAGTACATAAAGGAAGTATTGAAAAAAAATTAATTTAAGATTCTACGCCATTTGGAACCCCCATGGTTATAGGATGAAAGCTATTTAAGGATGAAGAGTCAAGTTAAGTGGATACAACTCTATACAGATCCATGATTGGTAAGTTACATTATGTTGTTTATAGTAGACGAAACATTGCACAAGAAGTTGTAATAGTGGCAATATTTAAAGATAATCCTAAGGAGTCTCACATGGTAGTAGTGAAAAGAATATTTAGGTACTTGAAAGGGAAAAAAGACTATGGTCTTTGGTATGATCATAAATCTGATTTCCTATTTTTACTTATGCAAATTGGGTAGGAAACATTGATGATAGAAAGAGTACAAGTGGGGAGCATTCTTACTAGGTGGAAGACTTGTGTCATGGAAAAGTAAGAATCAAAATTGCATCTCCCATTCTACTATAGAGGATGAGTATGTAGTAGGAGCTATAAATTATACACAAATTGCATGGATGAAGCATATCCTAGAAGGTATCAAAGAGAAGGTAATTGAACCTATGACTATTTACTATGATAATACAAGTGCAATCAACATTTAAAAAAATCCATTAATTAATTCTAAGGCTAAACATATTGCAATCAAGTATCATTTCTCAAGAGATAAAGTGTAGGAAAAGAAAGTTAAGTGGGAATATGCCATCCCCCTACTTGAACAACACTAAGATGTTGTTGTAGGAATCAATCCAGTGGACTCATTGAATATATTTCACTATTATATTGATGAAGGGGACTACTCCTTAGGGGGAGCAGTCAGAGGCCAAAGAAAATGTTTCTGTAGTTGGTGACCTATGTGGATCTTTTAGAATTATTGTCAAAGGGGAATAAGAGTGAGTATTAGGGAGAATAAAATATTGAGTATTGGGGAAAAGATTAGATGAAGTGTGAGAAGAGAAGAGAAGAGAAAGTCCAATACTGGGAGAAGATCAATAGAAGACCAGGAACTACATCAGCTAAGAAGAAGCTAGTTTTATCATCTCATTATGGTGTTTCCATCAATGACAAAGGGGGAGATTGTTGGAATAACTGATGAAAAGGGTGTTAAGTATTTATTGGTACAAGTTTGATGGCAGAAAGATCAGTTATTGTGTTTTCATTGATGTCAACTTGGTGTTGTGTTTGTTTCCAGTGTTAATCATGTGGTGATAAGTATGAATACTGATGAATTATGTGTGGATGTAAGAATTGCGATCATGGTTGGAGACTCGGGGATATCTCTAGATAAATTTCATATGATCGTGCAAGCTGGAAACAAAAAGAGAACAATTTATGATTGATTCAAGGGAAACTAGGCAGATAACAGAACAAGAAGTGACAAATAGTGAATGATTTGATAGTTCTATCAAATCTATATGGATTCAAGTTTTGCGGTCATGATATGTTTATCTTGACTATGCTATGTTATTGATCCTATGATTTCTACATGATTGGAGTACCACAAGGTATAATTTTAGTTGACAGAAGATTTTTATGTGTGAGATAGAAAATGTTTGAACCGGTTTGAACAGTTGGTGTTAGATCAGTGTGCGATGAAGATACGATTGGTTGCAGTAGATGTTTCTATAAACTAGGTGTCAAGGTGATGTGGCATAATAGATTTTTAATGATTAGTTACTATTTCATTGATCACAGTGATTGGATTTAATCAAGATTTAGAACCTCTGTTGAATAAGTTGAAAGGTTTGATTGTTCTTCATTTAAATTGTATGTGTAATGGATATGAAGATCAACATTAAGTAGTAATCGAATGTTCTATATTGGTTATATTTTTTATGGTTTAAGGATTGAGAGGGAAATATTGTAATATGTTTTTTAAGGTGGTTAAAGGCCCTAATAAATGTGTAATGTATTTATATGAAAAGTATTATATAATGAAAGTGTAAATCATAGATACAAAGGTTTGGTCAAGTGAAGAGTCAAGTTAGTTTGTGAGAATCAGAAGTCTTTTGCTTAATTAGACCTGAAAAAGAAGAGGAGGCATGCTACACCCATATCATTATACTTGTTTATTCCTAATAGTTTATGCAAGAAAATCCCTTAATTGGGTAGACTTTAAAAGGTCTAGTTTGTAAATCCTTTAACAGGGTGGCTCTTTAGCTAGGGTGTGAAATCATTTCATCAAAGTTACTCCTAACAAGGTAAATATCCTAGCATGGCTAGAGGTAAATCCATTATATAAGTGAATCTAATAGGGGCTTCTCATAACCAGGTATCATTGTAAGATCCTAAAACTACTAGGCCTTTAACAAGGTGCATTTCAGAAGAGTGCAAATATTTGTGGGTGCTAATCCCCACTATGTTTTTCACCCTTAATCAGGGTTACCACAATAAAAATACCAGTGTTACTTTGTTGCATGTGTGGATGATTTTTTGGTCACTTTTTTTATTGCATACATAAGGTTTAAATTTGATGAATGTGATTTATGGTGTTGAATGATTTTTGAAAATTTTTAGATCTGGTAGATTGGGGATTCAGCCCCCTCTTAGTAATATTGGACCTTATAGTATTAGCAATATTATGGTTAAAAAAACTATAAAAATGTGTATCAATATGACTAGGATCTCTCATGTCGCTGGATGGAATGATTCCCTTGCACCTCTTGTATCTCCTTGCCCTTCCCTAGGTGGTCTCATGGTCACTAATCATAATGAGATGCTTTTAGTCTAGGATGTCCATCTCTCTGAGAATGGTGCAGGCCTTTGTGCCTTTGGGACTACCTGGTGGTAAAGGGTAATATAATATGTGGTCTTTATAACTACCCTCCATGTATCCCTCTATGCGGCTATGGCATATGATAGCAATTTTGTTTCCCCTAGTAACATGGTTTTCTATCATTCTAGATTTTTCTCAGCCCTACATCTCTCATCCCTATGCCTCCATTTATCCCTATCTACCATGAGGTCTTGTATAAGCTACCTGAATGTTCCCATGTCCTTCCTTAGGCCATCTATCTCCTATGCGTCCACTTCCATGGTGTCAATCTCCACCAAGGTGAACCCTTCATAATCAACCCTTCTCTATAGTGTACCAAGTGTTGTCTATGTACTATCATCTTGTGCCATCTCTATCCCCATCTCCACCTTTATTCTGGAAACCTCGGTCTGTAGGTTGTCCCTCTCTTATACAATAGTGTAATGTGTTTCCTTTGGGATATATCCCTATGGTGGTCCCTATACCACTACTTGTGTTGCTGCTACAAGTGGTCCCTATCCCTATGCCCGTACATGTACATGGGCATGTACCTACACTACCTCAAGTACCTATGGTGGGGCACCCCCAATGGGTACCTCTACTCTCCCCCTCCTCTCTATGGGTACTCTTTTCAGTACCATCCTCCCTCAAGATGGTCCATCTCCCCCATAATCTTCATCATCCCCTCCATCATCCTCCTTAAGTCCCTACCCATCATGATCTAACCTTGACTACATGTCTTCCTGTATCGGTTAGGGATCTGTAAGGTACACTGGCATGTACGTAGCTCACCACTATGAATATACTCGAGTTATGCCTACATAATCAATGGCATCCTGTCCTTGTATCCATGGAACATGATCCATGCCTCTCCAAGATTCTAAAGCTCCGCTAAGGTCTAGTTTAATCTCCTAGATAAACCCCACCTCTTGTGTCACCAACAGATGTGGAAAACCATCTGGTACACCATCTTGGATCAACTCAAACTGCCTCATCACTCATGATGGAATATAGCAAGGGATGTGGTACATTGATCTGTCGATCAACTAGAATTCATCTAAACATAAATCAGATGTATCCCATCTAGAGTCCCATCCTCCCACTGGTGTTTTTCATCCTAGGATCCCCAAGCCTCACATCCCCTAAATGATATCTAGTCAAACACCTTCATATTATCTAGTAGCCTCCACCAATAGCTCACTTATCTCATGCACCCATAGTTGATAGACAATAGATATCTACAAGTGTATGGCTCATGTGTCTACCTTATTTCCTATTCATAGATCAGCCTAGTAATAGTTATGTGCTCCTAGGCCCAAACTAATAGCAAAGTAATACCTGGTCCTGAAGTTCACCCAGTCTTGTATGCACACATGTGTAATTCATAGTATAGTTGTCCTACTATAATATAGCCCCAACAATAAACTATGTCATTCTCCTCCTCCACCATGAGGCTAAGAACCCTATCCCATCCATGTGGGAATCATTTTCCTACATGGTCCAACATCATCCATCCACCAATAAAACCTGCCACATAGAGTGCCAATCATGGTAACCTGGTGTACATCACCCCCTTTCAGGGAATCAATTTTTGAGAGTGTGGTAGGCTATCAAAACTCTATCTAAATTAGGTCTCCATGTAAGGATCTACTCCATTGGGCACATACTCAGGCATAGCCCCTCTGATAAGAACTCTGCAAATGTGTCATACATCCTGTAATTTGATGGTGGCCTCTCCTATGGCTAGGTGAAAACTTGATGTGTCCGAGTGCCACCTCTTGATCAAATCCTAGGCCACTCATGAATGTGATATAGCTTACACAATGTGACCTCTCCCCACTCTGTGAGACTCAATTGATCTCGTAGCTCCATCATGTCCAGCCAACACTCTTGCAAACCAAAGGGAAGTACCTATGCCTGTAACTAGTGAAGTCATGTTAGTCAATATATTCTAGAAAATATCCCCCCATTCCAATCCATATTGGGGAATAATGTCCCCATTCAACCCTGCATCAGTCCCTGACCCCTCCTTGATTGATTTTTCTTATTTAACCCTTGTCTGTCAGCCCAAAATGTGGAGATGCCAATCGGGCCTTGCAGATGATGATCGACGTCTACACTGATCTGTGGAGACAATGATTTACCATGTTGGTCTCCATTAAATCCATTCAACCCTCCCTTGGTTCCTCATCTCAGAGATGATCCATCAATCATAATTTTTGACCCCTACTCTCATCTTTGCACATGAGGATCGGTTAATCATCATCTATAGAGATAACAATCAATCGATGATCCTCTCTGCCCCAAAAACTAAACCCTAAATCTATAGTACAAAAACATTGAATGAATCAGTTAAAGACATTAAATAAAAGGTACAAAGAAGGTATTCAGGACTCACCAGTGGCCCCATATCAGTTGGCCGCTGGTAGACCCTTACACACTCACCAAGTTCTTGTCGCTCTCTCTCACTCATGACCTTTCTCTTCTTTTGTTTGATTTGTCTTTGTCTCACGATTAAAATGACTCTCCGTAGGGCCCTCTAAGCCGATTTATAAGCCTCCTGGGGATCATTTTTCATCTTGGTCCCTATTTTTTGTCTTGTTTTCTCCCCATCCCTATATTGTCATGAAAAAATATCCTATTTCTTATCTTTTCTCTTAATTTTCCTTTCCATCGCCTTTTCGAGAAAATCTCCCTAATTTTTTTTTTTGCATCATTTTCTCAAGGGGCACACTCTCATCTAATTCTCTATAGGGCATCTTATTTTCTTTTTCTTTCATGCAGCACTGTCCTTGACACTGCATCAAAGAGGGGAAAAATGTAGATGTCTAAAAACATCTTGTAACACTCTAATTAATTTAATTAAATTAAATTAACATTCCCCCATAACATTATAGTTAATTTTAATTAATCAATTGCATTTTTAATATTCTCCTACCTATTTAATTAAATTTGGTTCATCTCCTGAGGTATTTAAATTCAATTTGAATACATCCCTCTAAATGTATTAGATTTTATTTAATACATTCCCTCCATTAAACCCCCTTTTTAAATATATTTTAAATTTATTTATTCCCCCCATATTATAATCTTAAACCTTGATTAATTTAAAATCTAATTTAAATTAATCATAAACCTACCTAAAAATCCTATTCTACACCCATCATTCTCATCCTTATAAGTCTACCCACAATTTAGTCCTACTTAATTAGCCTAAAAGATGATTCCTAATTGTTCAAGGGCTAATAATTTTCTCACACATGTGTGAACAACTCATCGTAAGGAAGCCACCCAACTTCCTTAAATTCTTTTCCAACCTTGTCCCCTACTTCTTGCCCCAAGGTTTCTCACACATGTGTGAGCAACCTTGAACCTCTCAAACCTTAAATGCTCCAATTTGACTTGTGGTATGACATGTCCTTTTTCCCTTGTTTCCCTTATGTAGCCCCTATATGGATTCCACATAGGTGCCCCCTGATCCAATCTCTTCCCTTCCCTCCAAAAATATCAAAATATGAGGCCTCACTCCTTGCAACTCATCTCTCATTTTATGCATTTTTATCATGTTAGTATTGTGCTAGGATTTCATAGTTTATTTTTATGATTTTCAATCTTAGTTCATTATTGAATATAAAAATCACATGCTAGGTTAATGGTGAATGGATCTTAGATTAATCTTGATGTGTATGAGGAATCCTTCAACCTATTGGGAGCAAGCTCAAACATGCAAAACGTTAGTGGGTTAGCACATAAATCATTTCAAAAACATGTAAGAGATCAAGCAAACAACAAAGAATACCAAATAACATCAGATAGAGCTTAAAAATAAGTAAGAATGCACCCTATTTTACTCATTTTGATTTTCTCTTTTAGATTGTATGTAGGTGTGCTCTCTCAAACACACAAAATGCTATGGATCCCAATGTAATGCAAAATTATCACAACAAGAAGAAAGATTCAAGAACTAGTATGAGGAACTAGTCTCAAATATTTTTCAAGAAAATGATATTCTAAGCTAGTTATAAAGATGATGTGCATATGCTATATAGAAACTAAGATTCATTCAGCAATTTAGAACCTAGCATGTGATTTCTACGTGACTTAGGCATGGAAAGCATAAAAACTAGAAACTAAGAACATTAGCATGAAAAATACTATGAATTCTAAAGCAATTCTATCATAATAACAATGCACAATGAGAGATGAAAATATGAGAGGAGAAGGCCTCTATTTATAGAGTTTTTGGAGAGAGGAAGAGGCTTGGATGAAGTGGCACACATGTGGCATCCACATAAGAGCCACATAGGAGACACATGGACTTGAAAAGATGGTCAATTTTGAGTCAAAATTGGCATTAATATTGAGTAGCTCAATATTTCAAAAGGGGAGACAAAGTTGTAAGAAGGAATTAAAGAGGAATGGGTGCCCATTTTGGAGAGAAATTCCCCATGTGGGTGAG
>MU223269.1:4068839-4083133 GCA_018584345.1 Thuja plicata
TATGGAGTTGGAGTCGCAGCTGACAGAGGATGACTGGGGCATATTAGCTTTGGTTGGGTTGGACTATGTGCCCCATTGGCCTAGGCTATAGGCATACAATGGTATGATGACCGCCCTAATCAAGCAGTGGCATAGTGACACCACAACTTTTCATTTGCCTACTAGAGAGTCGAATATTACCCTAGAGGACATCTGGTGTATTCTATGGATACCTATCTGAGGGGCGATTCCTCGATATAGGTTGGAGGACAGTGACCACTACATGGAGATTGTGTTTAGGCAGTCGATGAGGTAGATCCCAGGGTACCGGACCTGGATGCCCTAGCAGCTAGCAGTTGATAGGAGACTGAGGCGGATAGCCCTTTACATTGTGGGACTGATTAAGGGGTGCATGTTAGCGGATCTGGCAGGACATGGCTTTGGTATGGGATGGTCGTGGGTGTTAGCTTAGATGCTGGAGGAGGGGACCTCTTATTGTTGGGGGTATATTGTCCTATGATAGCTATACCATGATTTACACATGGCTGTGTACCACGAGGCACGTAACATGGGTACTAGGGTGGCTCTGATGTTAGTGTGGGCTTAGGAGCACATTGCAGTGTTCTGAACAATGAGGGTTAGGGAGTCATGTCAGCATGGGGAGCCTTATGCCTACAGATATAGGATCCCTTTGACATACACCTCTATTGGTCAGACTGGATACTGGCGATGAATTCTAGATGAGGTACAGGTTTTCTGCTGTACCCTGTATAGGCTATGCGAGCCATGGGGGGTTATGGACTGGGCAGCAGGGGTGGAGGACAGATTTGAGGAATTTTTATACCTCTCATACATTTAGACTGATCACTTTCAACTGAGGAGGACTATCCACCAGATAGAGAGGTATAGACCATCCAGGGTCATGTGACAGTTTGGGCTACAATAGGGAGTGGTGGCAGAGGATGCTTTACATCCTCATGTCACCAGGGAGGTAGGGACATGGGGCAGGTATACAAATGCTCTCATAGTGAGGGCATCTTGGAGGGATATGGTATGGCTAGATTTTGTGGCATAGCCAGACATCACAGATGCAGGTATGACCCCAAAGTACGCAGCATGGTGGGCAGTGCACACACTTGTGAGATTGACCAACCTGGCTCATGAGCAGCCAACAGGGGACCTAGACGTGGATGATGGTATAGAGATTGGGGATGCCTCAAAGACCTCGGTAGTGGGTCAGAGGAGGAGTTCATAGAGATAGGTGAGACCTTGCACAAGGGTACAGGCATAGGATCAGGGACCACAGGGACCCCACCAGCCTAGGGATAGGATCAGGCACAGGTACCACTAGTGCCACCTCAGGTACAGAGGCCATAGGGGCCACTCACAAGGTACATGGCACAAGAGACTTATGATACTGTCATCATAGAGAAAGATAGTCTTCAGATAGAGTGCACCAGACTGTGAGGTTTATTAGATATGGCAGTGGTGTCTGACACGAGCCTACATGCAGAGATCGCCTGGATATAGGGATTACTAACTATAGAGACAGCACGAATGGAAAGGGAAGAGGGTGCACTTGACACTCTTTAGGGCAGGGTGGACTCAGGTGAGTTTGAGATGGTGGAGCAGGCGACTGAGCAGATCTATACATTGACCTCAGAGAGGGATGCAGCACTGTGATGGCCAAAGGTATATTGGGCTAAGCATGACATCGCTAGGCAGGCAGCTATAGTAGGTGGGGTTGGACAGGTGGTGGCTGAGGCATTCACAACTCATAGAGATGCGAACAGGGTAGGCAGGGAGGCATCCCATTACAGGGCACTCTATCATCAGCTAGTTCCCGAGGGACATAGATGAGACTACTCAAAGAGGTCACATTCTCAGAGTACAATGTGGACTTTAGCTTCACAGGGATCAGTGGGGATGCCATCACGTCCACCACCAGGGCAGGGAGGTGGGTCATCACAGCCACCAGTCTGATTCGTCAAAGGATCAGATGACACATAGTTTTGTATTTTTGAGATTATACATGTATATTGGCACTGAGGTACATGTGATGTATTTTATTGACAGACATTGAGATATATATATATATATAATGAGGACTCTATTGATGTTTATGATGTATGATCTATATGATGTGTTGATGCATACTATTATATGATTACTGACATTTTGATGCTTGCATGATGTGATGTATATGGATGACTTGATTATGTATATATGATGTATGACTTATGCAGGATGGATGATGTTTATATGTATATGATGTACTGACGTGTGTGGATGCAAGATGTGATGTGTTTTTATGATGTATGCAATGTATATATGCTGATGTTTCATGAATATGTATAGGAATGCCAAATGAATGACTCTAAATGAATTAATTATGCAAATGGTACATGAATCTAAATGTTGTAATAATGTTAGATGAACCTAAATGGATGAACTTTGTAAGATGAATTAACAATACAAGATACTGAACCTAAAATGGATGAGCAATGCAAGATGAATTAAAATGAATGTGTAAATGAGTGAACAATGAAGTCTAAATGAATCTAAAGATGTACATATTGTTAATAATGCAAGACTAAATGAATCTAAAATGGATTAACAATGCAAGATGACTTAAATGAACCTAAAATGAATTTAACAATGCAAGATGGTTAAATAAGTCTAAAATGAATCTAACAATGCAAAATGATAAAATGAATCTAAAATGAATCTAGCAATGCAAGATGATAAAATGAATCTAAAATGAATCTAACAATGCAAGATGATAAAATGGATCTAAAAATGAATTGATTATGCAAGTTAAATAATGGATTAATAATACAAAGATATAAAATGATACTAACTATTGACATGATGATTAATGCAATTTACTAGAATGAACATTGTGTCCTGAATGATGGAGCTAATGCAATCTAAATGATGAATGTAATGAGTTTAATGAATCTAAAACAATGAATAATGTAACATAATTTTAATTATGGATGCAATAATGATACTAGAGGTAATGGAAAAAATGGATGCAAATGGGACTCACCTATGTTCTTTTTTTGTGTGTGTGCGTCACAATCAACTGATAGACCACACGGGTGGACTATGGAGGATCAGGCGTGAGATGTTAGCAGGATGACAACTCAAGATGTTAGCATGACGATGGGAAGATGGAATGTGTCACAAATGTTCAAGGATCAAACTGAGGGGATTAATTACAAGTGATTAGTTACAACATTTATGTACAAAGGTTGCTATCAAGATTTGATTGGATCATCTTACCTGTCTTGATGTGCATGATATATGCGTGTGTTGATTGATTAGTTTAAGAGGAGAGATACATCCTGTGAGAACCCAAAGATGATGATGATCTAGATTTAAGTTGACGAGAGGAAGGATACATCCTCAAGACTCATTCCCAGAAAGACAGGACTTACCAAGTTAATTGATCAAAGGTGCACTACAAGCAAACTATAGAACCAACGTAGGATCTTACAAGGAGAAACTCAAGACATGAGAAATATACAAGACTAACACTCGGTACCTTGGGATAGCACAATGTAGGGACAATAATATACAAGATTATGTGTACAAAAGCTCAGGATATGAGATAGGAAGATCATTGCGTATGATATGCGAACACCCAGGGAATCTAGGGAATGTGGAGATGGTGCTAGAGATGGAAGGAAATGAGATTTTAATAGATAATGGAATGGTCCAGTATGTGTGACACTTGTTTCTAGGTTTTCATCACCCATACTTGTCCAAGGCACCTGATTGCCAAGTTTTCACCATTGGACGAAAGTTTTTCTCTTTATTTTTTCTTTTTGATTTCTTTGGATCTTTTTTATTTTTTTTATTTTTTTGATATTGCACAAGTGCCTGTTTACCAAGTTTTACTGGGACAACCATTTTTTCAACGTCATTTTTTTTCTTTTTAGAGATTTTTTCAGGACTGTTTTACATTGTTTTTGTGCTTTTTTCAGGACTTTTTATACTTTTTTGTGGATTTTCTCAGATAACTGGAATGAATGACCAGCCATTAGGAATAGAAGCACCTAAGATGAATGATGTTGATAAGATCATTCAATGGTTATCCTTCAAGAGTCGAGAGTTGATATGCCCCAGAACTAAAGCATGCAGTGACAACATATGGGCCTTGCCAGGTGACTTCAAACTTGCCTTCCTTTTGCTGTTCAGTGCCCACTTTCTAATTTTCTTTTAGCACAAGGTCCCCTACCTGGAACTAGTGTGGGTGGACCTTCTTGTTATAGTTCCACTTGAGTCTATTCTGGTAAAAAATCAAGTGATCATAAGCTTGCTAACACTTTTCATCTAGGAGATCTAGTTTTGTGAGTTGTGCTACTTGGTAATCTTCATCATCAATCATGCCTCTTAGTGATACTCGAAGGGAGGGTAGTTCAACCTCAATTGGTAAGACTACTTCAGCACAGTAGACTAGGGAGTAGGCAGTAGTTCCATTAGGAGAATGGTAGGAAGTGTGATATGCCCAGAGCGAAGAATTGATCTGGAGATGCCAGTCACAACCAGTATCATTGAAAACTTTCTTGAGGATTTTGAGGATGGTTTTATTAGTTTCCTCAGCTTGGTCATTACCTTATGGGAAATATGGACTGGAGAAACGGTGATGGATATGGAGGCGAGCATAGAGATCACTAACGTGTTGATTTTCAAATGGTGTATTGTGATCTATGAAGATGGTGGAGGGTATGCTGAAGTGGCAAATGATGTGATAGAGGATGAATTTGGATATCTGGACACCAGTAGTGAGTGTGAGTAGAATTTATTTGGCCCACTTTGTAAAGTACTTTGTAGCTATGATTATGTACTTGTGGCCTTTAGAAGAGAGGGGAGTAATCTTACCAATGAGGTCAAAACCCCAACAAGAGTAGGGCTATGGAGGCGCAATAGGTCTAAGGTCCTGAGCAGGAGCATGGATCAAATTAGCATGCTGTTGACAAGGTAGGCACTTTTTGATGAATTCAAAAGCATCATGTTCCATTGTAGGCCAATAGTACCCTATATGTAGAAGTTTTTTGGCTAGGACCATGCCACTCATGTGGGCACCATAGATTCCAGCATGTACCTCTTATAAAGCCTGGGTGGCTTTGTTTTCATCTAGACATCTAGAGAGAACATTGTGATAACCTCGACGATAAAGGGTATTGGCTATGAGGGTGTAACGGGATGCTCTACGAATAAATTTTTGGCATTGGTTTACAGTGAGATGGGGAGATATGATACCATTTTGTACGTAAGCTTGGATATTGTGGTACCACGGGGACTAGGGACCAACCGAGACACATACATGATTTGATTCATCATTCTCATAAGCGGGAGCATGTAGTTGCTCAACTAAGAATTCATATTGTGTAGACTCATGAGGAATCTTGAGAAGGGAGCCAATTGGGGCCATTGCATCAACAAATTTGTTCTACAAGCGTGGTACTTGTAAGTGGAGGAAGTGTTCTTTCAGCTTGTCAACCATCTTCTTATATGGCATCAATTTGTCATCTTTGGTTTGATACTCATCTAGGACTTGTTTGATGATGAGTTGGGAATCGCCAAAGACCTGGATATCTGTGATGTTCCATTCTATGGCTATGTGGAGTCCTACAATTAGTGCTTCATATTTTGCAATGTTGTTTGTGCAGGGAAATCCCAATTTGAATGACATGGGAATGTAGTCACCTTGAGGTGTGACAAAAAGTATTCTTGCCCCTGCGCCATGAGCTGTGTAGGACCCATCAAAGAAGATTTGCCACGTTGGTTGTTCTTCTATCATGTACAAATGCTCATCTGGAAATTCTGTGACCAAAGGATATGCATCTACCAATTGTGCTTTGGCTAGTTGGTCAGCAATGACTTGCCCTTTAATGGCTTTTCTGTCGACATACTGAATATCAAATTAACTTAGCAGCATAACCCATTTTGTCATTCGACCTATAAGTGTAGTCCTAGAGAGTAGGTACTTGAGAGGATCCACCTTTGAAATGAGCTTGGTTGTGTGACTAAGCATGTAGTGGCAAAGTTTTTGAGTGGAAAAGACCACTGTTAGACATGCTTTTTCCATAGGAGAGTAATTGAGCTCATAACCCACTAAGGTTTGACTGATATAATAAATAGCTCTTTCTTTGACTTCATCATTCAATTGAGCGAGGAGCACCCCTAGTGCTGTGGTAGTAGCATAAATGTATAGGATGATTGGTCGACCAGGTATAGGAGGTACCAAGATGAGTGGATTAGCCAAATATTCATTGATTTTATCAAAACTCTTTTGACATTGAGGATCCCACTTGAATGTGTTGTCTTTGCATAGGAGATGAGTGAATGGTTGCCACTTGTCTGCTAGTTGAGAGATGAAATGGAACACAGATTGTATCTTTCCTTGGAGGTTGCAAATTTGTCAGAGTGTTTTTGGTGGAGGCATCTCTATGATAGCTTGTCCTTTCTTTGGATCAATTTCAATGCCTCGTCTAGATACAATAAACCCTAGGAGTTTTCCTGAAGTGACTCCAAAGACACATTTCTTAGGGCTGAGCATTAAGCAGTAGTGTCTAATTCTGTCAAAGACGCATTCCAAAACATTTAGGTGATCTTCCCTTTTTACTAATTTTGCCAAGATATCGTCCACATAGTCTTCAAGGATCTTGTGAATCATGTCATGAAAAATGACAGTCATGGCTCTTTGATAGGTTGCCCTAGCGTTCTTTAAGCCAAATGACATCATGTTATAGAAAAAGGTGCCCCAAGAGGTTTTGAATGTTGTCTTATGTTGAACTTCTTCTGCAATGTGGATCTGATTATATCCAGAAAAGCCATCCATGAGTGACAACATCTCATGTCCTGCTGTGAGATCCACAATCATGTCTATTTTTGGCAAGGGGAAATCATCCTTGGGACATGCCTTATTGAGATCTCTGAAGTCTGTACATATCCTGATTGATTTGTTAGGCCTAGAGATGGGCACCATATTAGAGATCTAGTCAGAATAGTCAATGGCATGGAGGATCTTGGCTTGGAGTAATTTTCTAGCTCCACTTTAGGATGCATCTTTCTGAGCTTTTGCTTGACAGGTTTGATGTTTGGGTCCACTACTAGATGGTGAACCACCAAGTTGGGATCTAACCCTGGCATGTGGGAGTAAGACCATGTGAACTTGTTGATGGATTCCTTTAATAAAGTGACAAGATCACTTTCCTCTGCTTCAGTCAAAGATGCTACTATGTATGTGATGGTAGGATTTTCGTTGGTACCCAAATTGACAGGTTTTGCTTCTTCAATGAGAATTGATGACTGTTTAGGCCTGTAATCTCGGATAAGAGGAAGAGGAGAATCTTCATCCTCTAGCACCTCAAAGAGGTTTTCACCAGGGGATATGCCCTTTGTTTTTACTTTTTTATGATCAGACAGTGCCCCAGAGGGGTTTTCGCTAGGGGATCATTTTTTCTGTATTTTATTTTGGTTTTCTTTGTCATTTTTGTGGCTAAAGTTATCCTCTTCCCAAAAGTATGCCTTTGGGTCTAGTTTGTAGAAATATATTGAGTCTTTCCCCTAGTCACTTCTTTTCTCAATTGCTCCCATAAAGCTTAGGATCACGTCCTCACTTTGGAACTCGTCAACGTGTACAACACTTGGTTGGTCCTAGTCTATGAGTTCAGGATAGCAGAGGGGAAGTTCAATGAATAGGATGGAAATTTTTTGTAGGAAAGCATTTCCCAAGAAGGTTTCATCATCGAAAACATTTTCATAAGCTCTAACAACTTTCTCTTCTGGTATATCTTTGATGTCAGCGATTTCTCCCAGGGATGGACAAGCAGAACAGTTGATGAAATCGTTGGTGCCCCCATTCGTGTCAGGGCCCATGCCAAGGCCTAGGTACTTTTCTAGTCAGGTAGGTATAATGGGATCTTTCGTTCCTTTCTCTTCATAACCAAGGCCACCTCCTTGGTAGTTCCATTTTTCTGTCACCAGTTTATGTGTTGCAGGGTACTTATCTTTGAAGTAATTAAGGCGATTTGTGTCCTTGGGTGGTGGATCTTTATATAGCCATTGGTTGATGTTTGGTGCCATTTCCTGGCCAGTCAAAGTACCTTTTGATATAAAAGTGGTAGAACCAAAGTGTAGTGCCTTGGTTGTCTCTGATTCTATTTTTCTTAGATTAGGCTAGCGGCCTTGAGTGTGAGGATCAATTGGTAGTGCTCCAAATACGAAGGCATTAGATAAAGTGTACTCACCACAACCTTTGTTGTTGATCTTGACCATGGACAAGGTGGAGGAGAGGATTGTTTCTTGGTCTGAATGGGTTCGAGATGAGCTGGCAATAGAGGTGCCACTATCAATTCTAGGATAGTGATTGGAATGTGGAAAGGATGTCTCCAATGCATTGTGGTATGCAAAGGGCTTGGGATCTATGTGGATGGTGATGTCAGTGCCTTTATATGGGAATTTTATGCACTGATGATAGGTGGATGGGATGGCTTGCATAGAATGAATCCATGGGCGTCCAAGGAGGATGTTGAAGAGAAGGTCAAGATCAACAACATGACATAATGTATCCTAGATAGCTGGGCCCACTTGAATGGGAAATCATATTGTGCCTTCAAAAGTACACTCCAGATTGTCATATGCTTTTATTGTGATGACATCATTTGTTATATCAGCCTCAGTGCAACCCAACTATTTTATGAATTTTAGAGTACATAGATTTAGGGCCGATCCATTATCTATCATGACCCATTTGAAGGCAAAATCTTTAACCATGACAGCGATACGGAGTGGGAGATTATGGTCAGTTTCTTCTAAGGGTACATCTGTTGGTATAAAGAAGACCCCAAAAGATGTGGACAGGTGTTTGACAAGGTTTTGGAATTCAGTGAGGTTGATGTTGCTGGGAACATGGGATTCTTGCAAAGCTTTGTTAAGGATCTCTTGATAAGTGGGTGATGTACAGAGAAGATCCAGGATGGAAATTTGGGCTCGACAATTCCCTAAGTGTTCCAAAATGTTGTATTGGGTCTCAGCAGATGGGGTGGGACTAGCACCTGCGACTGTTATCCTACCTCTATGAGTGGTGATGGCACATTGGGTATCGGCACCCTTGACATGGATGACATTGACAGAGGACTAGACTTGGGATATATAGCCGATGAGATTATCATAGTTGATATATGCATTGATATAATCTTTTCTATCAGCATTTTCCGCTTGTTTACCTTTAACCTGATCAGAGGACTGAGTAGGATTACCTAGGCCTGTACCGCAAGTGTGTTTAGGGAATGCATTTTGATAAATCTTTAGGCCTATGTTTGATGATGATTGGGCAGGAGAATCTACTTTGATCTCCTTGTAGTCAATGAGATCTTGGATATAGTGTTTCAACTTCATGCATTTGAGAGTGGTGTGTCCCTTAACACGATGGTATTCACAGTACTCATTGTCTTTATACCAAGCTAGCTTAGGAATTGAATCATCAAATGGCTATGTTTTAGGATACATGACTTGGTTAGCCTGGACTAGCTTGTGAAAGATGATGTCTATAGGTTCACCCAAAGGGGTAAACATGCATTGTGGTGTATTTGAAGTGTGAGGTATTTGTTTTCCATGTGGGACTGATATAGCATTAATCTAATTCATAGGACCTTGGTAGTTGTATTGATATGATGTCCTTGGAGGAGGATAGATAGGCGCACCTTGAGGGTGCATGCTTTTCTGATATGTTGGTTGAGGATACCTGGGAGTGGGTTTTTGATACACACAAGGAGCTTGAGGGTACATTGGTGGTGCTTGCTGATAAGTCTAGGTAGGCGCATTAGGACTAGCTACTACAAATTGAATGTATTTGGTGATAGTGGCTCCATCTGCTACCGCATTTTTGTTCTTGTTCCAGTATCATGATCAATCCTTGTTATGTTTGTTAGGCTAGGATTCTTTGTAGTGCTTAATGGTACCTTCTTCTATGAGACCTCATTAAAGGTCCATACCCTTGATTCTGATGTCGTGATAAGTTTGTATACAGTTCATGCACATGTGATAGGCAAGCTTAGCATGAAGGTTGTTAATGAATATTTTGATAAGATGTTGCTCTAGGGGTTGGTAAGACAACCTTGTGGTAAGCCATTGCCAGTGCTCAAGATAATTGGCTAGGCTTTCTCCTCCCTTTTGTTTAGAATTGCATAGGTCAAGGAGTGAGAGTTCATTTTAAACATTATGTGTGTATTGGGCCATAAATTTTTTAGATAATTATGCGAAAGTAGAGACTGTGCCGTAAGGGATTTTGTAGAACCATTCAAGAGTGGTGCCTCCCAATATTTTGGGAAATAGTCTCATGAGGAAGTTATCGCTATAGGCCATTTCTTGACAGGCCATGTAGAATTCTTTCACATCACTCATAGGATCACCCTTTCCCCGATATTTATAAAATTTTGGGATGTCAAAGTGCTTGGGGAAAGGTATAGCAGTGATAGAATGGTTAAATGGATAAGGACATACCTCTTCAAACTTAAATTTTTTAGCCTCTGTCCCAGCTTTTAGCTCCTTGAGAGCATTCTTCATTTCCTCCCATTCAGGATTGATTTGCAGGGGAGGATTATTGATCGTGATTGTAGGATTTCCTTGTGCCTGATATGGATCGAATAGTGAGTATAGAGGATTTTGTGGGGGATATTGTGGTGTTTGGTAGGGTGGTTATTGATCAATGTATACAGGTTGATGTGGTGGAAGCTGGGGTTGAGTGGAATACTATAGTGGAGGAGGTGTCGGTGCTTGATAAGATTGCTGCAACTATTGGAAATATGCTTGTATTTGTTGTGGCGTTGGATAGGTGGGATGAACCTGTTGCACACCTATATAGGCTAGAGGATAGGTGTTTTTCTCTATTCTATGACACTGAAGTAGTACTACCCATTAAGGTTGAAATCCCATCTTGTTACTGACGAGCAGTACCGCATAGATAGGGTAAATTCTCTGGACTTACTAGATGAGTGTAGACAACAAGCATTTGATCACCTCAAAGTGTACCAAGCATGTATGTCCAAAGGTTACAATAAGAAGGTCAAACCATGCAAATTTGAAGTGGGAGATCTTGTCCTAAAGGAGAATCCTAAGAACCAGCCAAACAGGGAGCAGAAAGGAAAATTTTAACCTAACTAGCTGGGACCATATGTTATCACTGCTACTTTTGGGATTGGAGCTTATCAACTAGCTACACCTGAAGGAGACATTCTTCTAGATCCTATCAATACTCTACATTTGAAGCGGTTCTACGCTTGATGTTTGGCTAGCAGAGCCTGTACAGCAAAAAATTCTTGCAAAATACCAAAAACATTCAAAAAATTGATCCTAAAGAAATCCAAAAATAGTGGAAAAGGTCCTATAAAAAGGGTATCCTTGGTGAAAACCTAGCAAACAGGCACCTTGATACTACAAAAACACTCAAGAAAGCAAAAATAGCAAAAAATTTGAAAAAGAAAAAAAAAGTGTCTTGATGAGCACCTGGTAAAACGGGCATCTTGGTAGCAAAAAGAAAGGAAAAGATCTTGCCAAGTGGTGAAAAGCTGGCAATCAGGCATCACTTGTGTTTTTTTCTCCATCTATCAAAGCACTACTGATACTAGGCCTTTACAATTTCACCTGTGCTCAAACACTAACTTCATTTCCTAAATGACTATCTTATCCTCGCTTGGGATTTGACTACATTTACATCTTAGGAATAAGTCATTCTACACTGGGGGCATCTTTTCTAGTATGGTAGGTTATGGTTGCTAGGTTTCTCTAGGATGGTTTGCCTCACGAACACAATGCTTCTTGATACATGCAAAACAATGTCACTTTCCAAAACAAGGGTGTCTTTCCAAACATCACATATCCAGACACGACATTTACAATGACTGATTTCCTACATGGCTATATTTGATCGTAAAACATGAATGGATTATCCTATATTTTCATAGACATGGAACACCATATTGCTTGTATTCCAAATTTCTGATTGATGAATCTTTACTGTGTTTGACAGATGAATGAAGAAAGTACTACTTAAACACATAGTTTTCTATTCAGTTGATTATGATTCTTTTATGACCAAATGATTTTTCAACTAGTGGGATCTAAGTAATTATAAATTTTATCTGATTGATTCACAATTGATGATTTATTATGTCTTCTTAGTTACTCAATGATGTTTGCGCAAAGACAAAGATTCATGAGGATAGGGGGCATAATGTTTTCTTGGCTTTCTACATATGGTGATTGTTTCCAATGATCCTATAGATTTCACCTAACTTGGATGTTTATGGTAAGAGATGTCACTATGGGTGGATAGCTACATATATCTCGATCTTTGTTATGTGCAAACTACAGTGAGTGTGAAACAATTTCCTTTTCTGTTTTCTAATCCAAATTCTTACTAAGGTATACGAATCATAATGTACCCAAGGATATGAATTTTCAAGGTCATTACGAGTCCAATATCTTGCCTTAATCAGAATCTGATATATTGAAAGGAAGGTGACTATTTTGTTATCCTGGCTCCTATGCCTTGATGCCTAAGTCTATTTCCAACATTTCAATAAAACATAGTATTCATATTATCATAATATCAGTGGGTACTAGCAATGGTTGTACTATTGGTGGTTTCCATTCCGACAGAGTGCCCAATGATGATAAAAATCTATACATTTTCATACCAGCGACAAAGTCCTAAGAGTCTTCATATAATTACATTTTTGACAATTGCATGGAATATAAACAAGAAAAAAAAAGCATTAAGGTATTTTGAGCTCCAAATTAATCCAATTTTTCTTCTTCTAAATCCAAGATATTTACATACCCATCCTTCCCAAAATATCTGATCTATCAAGAATGAAATTGAACTCACCTTTTAAAGTGTAATTAACTTGATAATCATGTGTTTTTTTTTAAACACACCTTCTTTTCCCGCTTCTTTTATTCCATTCTTTCTTAACCGCTTACTACAAGTGATATATCATTTCAAACTGAGGGATTTTATTCTTTTCTTTTGATTTCATTCTTGAGGGGGCATGATCACACTATCATCAATTAAATTTTTGCTTGAAATAGCATTAAAAGTGACTTTGTTATAAAACAAACTAGGGGCATAATAGTTTCTTTGACTAAATGTGGAACTGTTGGATATAAAGCTTTGGTTCTCATAAAATGGATATCTTGTGTTTCCTAATTTTTAAAAGATTTTTATTAAGCTCCTGGTAGCTTCATACTGGATTTTTGGATGACAACCAAGTTCAGAATCAATATTATCAATCTTTGGACGACAACCAAGTTCAGAATCAGTACCTTTAAAATCTTTTATTGATTTTTGGACGACAACCAAGTTCAAAATCAATTCTATTAGTTTTTTTTTATCAAGTGCGAGACTGATCTCATCAAAATTTTGTTCAAAAACCAAGAACAGAATTCTCAATCTTTCTAAAGTCAAAATCAAAAACTTTCTTTGAATCAATGCACTACCCGCACATAAATTCAAAGAAAGGCAAATGTAACCACCTGAATTTGGTCTGTTGCAACTATGGACCCTATTTTCCCTAAGTGTGATCATACCCCCAATTATGTCCAAACAACCTTGTTACTACTTAGCATAATTCTTTTGAAATCATTTTAATCTCGTAAAGTGATCAAATCACTAAATTATTTACTTTTAGCCAAAATCAAAGTCAATCAAATACATGGCTAAAAATGATAATTTGCTAGGAATTAAATAAATCCCTAAATCAATTACACACTTGTAAATAACCCATTCCCCTAGCCTATTTAATCTAATTAAAATGGCTATAGTCCCCTTAATTATTAAAAAGCAATTTAATTGTTTAAATAATTAATTCCTATATTTTAAATGAATTAAATAAGTTTAATTCATTTAATTAATATTCCCTTAAACCCCAACCTAACTTATCTCAGCCACTTCTACCCTGGGTTCTAACCCTTCTCAACCCTTTCACCCTTGCTAATCTAATCCTAATTCTAATTCTAATCCTAACCCACCTCCTAATGTTGTCACATTCCATTAAGGAATGATTAACAACTCCACCCACTTGAGAAAGTCAAGCAATCTCAAGATTCCTTCCTCGAGTCCACCTTCTCAAGCCACCCTCTTACACCCTTCCCATGCTTCTTTAAGGCTTTTATTAATGCCTCATTAATGAAGATGCCTTAAGCCCATGTCTCCTCCATGCCTCATTAATTCTCAAGGCATTAATGGCTCTTACACCACCATTAATGAGTCCCTCAACTCATTAATGAACCTTGTCTCC
>MU223269.1:4083190-4113738 GCA_018584345.1 Thuja plicata
AATGTCCATTTTTAGACTAATATGCATTGCTCATTGAATAATAGCTTGTTTTAAATCAAATCTTTCATGCTAGGTTGTTTATGTCACTGGTATTTAGCATAAATCTGAGGGCTTTTATGTTATTTGCGATAGTCATCCTTGATAGAAAGTAATAAGTCAAACTTATGGTTTATATACTCATTAACCCTTGTTTTTCACTAACAGAATGACTTATTGAAGTGTTGTGTTGCAGATAACAGGTGCACAAATATACACACACAACTCCCACAATCATAGTGCTCAAGATGTTCAAATTTTGTCTTATCACCAGTCATGTGATGAGAAAAACCACTATCAATTATCCATGTGTCATTTTTACTGATATATGAGAAAAGTGTTGTCTTTTCATTTTACTCATCCTTAATAGCAATATAAACTATTTCATCTTCATCTTCATCGCTATAAGAATCTTTAGCAATATAATAAGACTTCTTACCTTTGTCCTTGTAGCTCTTGTAGTTCTTGAAATCTTTCTTGCCTTTGTACTTGTTTAACTTTTTCTCATATTTGTCTTCTTTGTTAGGACACTTGGTAGCAATGTGACCAACCTCATTGCATGAAAACCAAATCAATGGCATTCTTCCTTTGTATTTTCCTTTGGTAGCTCTCCTTGCAAGTAATGCTTAAATGATATCTAGATCTTCATCATCACATTCATCATCACTATCACTTTCAATATGTTTCCCTTTTGAGTATCTATCCTTCTTACCAAGGTTTAATTTAGCTTTGAATGTAGACTCAAAATTGCTAGAGTTAGGAGAATAATTGTCAAAGTTGTCCAGCTCAAAAGTTGTAAGCCTTCCAACTAATGTATCTAGAGTTATATCCTTATTGCATGTCATCTCTTGAATAGCTGAAACTCTAATATTATATATAGGAAGTAAAGTTCTTAATACCTTTCTAACCACGATTGTATCTTCAATTATTCCTCATGCAGCTCTGATGGCACTCACAATCTTCTTGATTCTTTCACTGTATCTTGTAATTTCCTCTAATTCTTTCATTTTCATCTGATCAAATTTTCCCCTGAGACTTTCTGGTGTGGCTCTCTTTACTTTTGCATCTCCTCCATGAATATCTTGTAATTTCTTCCACATATCATATGCTCTAGGGAAGTCCTTGATTTCATCAAATTATGAGTAGCTGAGTGAAGAAGTTATATCAATCATCATTATGTTATGAAGCTTTTGTTCCATCATCTATTCCACAATCATAGCTATTGTTAGTTCCACATATTTGTTGTCCAAAAATTGCAAACCATCATCTCCAATAGTAGATAGATGTAGCCATCAGCTCTTTCCATGCATAGAACTTATCTTTGTTTATCTTTGGGATCTCCCTTCTGTAAGACATCTATGATCTTTAGCTTAGGCCTTGAAACCTTCTTTGAAAGAAATTGCAGCTCTAATACCAATTGTTGGAAAGTAACAATGAATTGATCTATATGTGTAAGCAATTATCTTTGTTGATTCAGATCTTTGTTCTGGTTATAACTGGATCCTTGTTGATCAAATATTCTATTGCAGCTCCAAGTGTTATGTACTCAATCAGAATCCCATTTGATTTCTCCTTCACTCTTCATATCACAGAATTCTACACTTCTTGTCTTCAACTTTTTCACTCACTCTTCTTCAATCTAAACTTGACCTTTCATATATATGATAAGCCCTACTATGTCGGCTTGAGTACACTTCTAAATAAATAATAAATCACAATTCAGTCAGCCTCATATAACAAATTTATTATAAAATGTAAACCATTGTTAGTCAGCTAACACTGAATAATCAGCTCGGTTAACACTATGTTTATGTAATGCCTGACCATGATTGAAATGCCCGAGTGACTCGGTAAACACTGAACATCTTCAATACCCGACTGGTCTTGATCAACACTAAAAAAACTCTTTCCATTCACCAAATATGCGCAGTCTGGATGTAGAAACTTGTGTAACATCACTACATAAGTGTATATACATGTGTAACATCAATGACAATACACAATTGAATAATTGTCTTCAACAGTTGTTACCTCTGACTATCACACCTAGTTTGCAGATAGTGTGATAGTCCAAGAAGATCATTGAGATGGAAGGAGATCACCCATGTAATGGTTGTAGCTAGATAAGGGAAGGAATAAATCATGGGAAAACCCACTTGTAAATTTTTTGTAATCCTACTCAGTTAATAAATGAATTTTTTTATTCAAACATGTAATTTTTCCTTGTCAATAGTCATGTTTTTGGTCTATTTCATAATAATTATTTATAGGAAATGGATTGAATAACAATGAGAGCCTATTTCGAAGTGGTGTGTAATAAATTTAAAAAAAAAATTGAAACCATTTTGATCAGTGGTTGTGGATCTTGGAGAGAGATCCACTGAATCTTGTAAAAATAGGCTTAAACCCTCTATTACAGACCCAGGTGCAAGGGTTTATTAATAAATATGAATTTAATTGATGGAAAATGTGATACCTAGTTATTTTGGAATTAGGTTTAGGGGGGATTTCAATAAAACTAGTTTGGGAATAAATGGTTGTGTTTTTCAAGATTTGTTTGATGCCTTAGCCGACAGTTACTGTTAATTTATTGTGTTTTGAAGATGCAGTCATATATCTTTTATTAAAGTTGTTTTTAAGTGATTTTGAATGATTTAAGTTGATGGAGTAATATTAAATTAAATTATATAACCCCAAAATGGGGTTGGTCCAAGGATTTTTTTGAATGCTTGATGGTAAGAGTGGAAAATAGTCAAACTATCATGTTAATGATAGTCACTATCATGATAGACGTTGTTTGCATGAGTTAATCCTAGTTCAATGGTGTTCAAGATGTGAACATGTTTTTTAATGACTAGAAGGTTCTTTAAGGATAATGAATGATTCCATAAGTGTTTTTTTTTAAGTGATTGATAATGTGTGAGGACAATAATAAACTTGAGGATAGTGACCTTATCTATTTTGTGTATGATCTAATGATTTGGGAGTGTTGCTGACTGGAAAAAGGATCATTGAATGATATATGGGGGAATAAATGTTCATGATTATTCAATGAGGTAAGGCAATTTAATGAAAATTTATTGTCGGACTAATAATTTGGGTGCAATAAATACATGAGGGTAGCAAACAAGTAAATTTGTTGATGAGGTGTGGACAGAAAGATAGAGTTATGAAGGAATCTAATTGTAAGAGATGGTGATTGGATGAATTATTGGAATTAAGATCCAATACGCTTGAGGCATAAGTATTTGTATTAACCCTTATGTTGTAAACATAGTTTTAAAGAACATGAATGAAAAATATTAAGAGTTAAGATGTTGATTGTATACTTGTGATTCCTCGGTAATGATCTTGTTTTGGATATGAGGAAGACTCTAAATGTTGTATTGAAGACAATTGGGAGGTAAAATTATATGAGCCTAGAAATATGTTTTTAATATGATTATGTATCTCACATATTGGAAGGAATTGTGTCAAGTGATTGGGTTTCTTGGTTAATTTGGATTCCTAAAAGGGTTTTGGATGTTCCTCTGCATCATTGTTGAACAGGCCAAATAAATGAGAGGGGATGAACCAATTATTCCCATGCAAATTTAGAAAAATTTCTCTCTCTTGGTTAACACTTAATTAGTTCCAATAAGAACTTAATATGTGTCAGTTTGGAACATTAAACATCCAAAGAAAATATAAACATGAAATGAACATGAACACTAAAAAAGAGAACACCAAATTTTATGTGGAAACCCTTGAAGATGGGTAAAACCATGGAGAAGCTAATTCTCATGAAATATAAAAATACCTGTTAAGGTGACACTGAAAGGTGATTTAATACAAAGGCTCACTACTAATACACAAGGGCTCACTCCCAGAAGACTCGCTACTAATACATAAGGGCTCAATGTTGGAAGACATAAAAATGAATAGAATGCACCTCTAAGATCTACAGACTACTCTGCACGAAGATATATCTCCTTCACATGAATTCCTAGTCACTTCAAATATACTTCACATAAGCCACATATGCATACACACCTACTTTTGTTCATTTCTTATTCATACAACACTATGAGATCCACAAGGTCAGCTTCAAAATTTGAAATAGGTTTCACCAATACATTCCTATAGTGGGAAGGAATGAAATGAGGACCACCTTGATCAATACAACACACCATGCTACATAACACATTTTTCAAGGTACACATTACAAAACCAAAATTGGGACTGAAACACATCCACCAAGGATTGAGCATACCATCTACCACAATGTATATTCCAGGGACCAAAACCTATCGTTGAGCAAGCCAAACACACCAAACGATAGACCAAGCACTGCAACTGATACGCTAATCTATTGGTACATAACAACTGATACAACAAAAGTCAAGATATGAGTATGTTGACATCAATGATAACCATTAATGATAACACCATTGGAAAGCATCATTTTCACATTCTAACACATATGATGTTAGACAACATCCTTAGCCTTAGAAGTTACATGTAACTCCTTTATCTCACCTCTATACATTTGAGGTGTCTCTCTCATTTCTCCTATTGTAAAATTTATATGCTTAATTTGAAAGGAAGCCAACTGAAAAATAAATACCTCCAAGTGTTAAATCTAATAGGTAAAATGATTTAAATTATTGCACTCTTAACTACTAAAAGTTAGATAAGCACATAAAATTTTAATTTTAAAGAAACTCATAACACTCTATATACGTGGACTTCTTGGAGAATTTGAGCGGAAATATTTTTCAAATGGACTGCTTGGTAATGGCGGTTTTGGTGTTGCTGGTGTAGTTATGAAACTATGTCCTCCTCAGGTGGATATCTCTACTGGAGGGCAACCTCTGCAAAATGGGTCAGGGGCTAAATCTGATTAGAATAGCTCAAAGTCAACAAAGGTAGTTGACTTCAAGAGAAACATTGGAGATGGGCCCCGTGAATTTGGTGGGCCTCGTCAGTATAAAGAATCTTTCAAGGAGGTCCCTATCCATAGTAATGATCAAAAATGTGATACCAAAGGTAAGTGGTATTCTCTTTTTGGTATTAAACCCTATGGAAAATAATCCTTCCCTGTGGTTAATATGGTCTCTAAACCTACTAAAGGAGAGTTCTATATTTTTATCCTAGATCCCTGATCGATTTCTTGATCTCTTTTATGGAGATGACCCTGATTGGAAAGTTTACTAGGGGTAGACCTAATATTAAAGTTGTTAGTTAGTTTGTGAAGAGAAAATGGTTCCTTAAAGGTTAAGTTGACATTACTGCCATGGCCAAAGGTTTCTTTTCCTTTGAATTTTCAAGTATGAAAGACCTTTCTAAAAACCTATGCAGTGGCCCCTGGATGGTTGGGCATTACTCTCTTGCACTACGAAAATGGTCTCCTAACCTGGTTCTTAATGACTCACCTTTTTGTTTTTGGCCACGGTCTGGGTTAGATTCCTTGGTCTCCCTCTGGAATACTGACACAAAGATGTCCTAGGAGGGTTGGCCAGCTCCTTTGGAGACCTTCTCTCTATTGATCCTATGACAAATATGAGAACTAAAAGGGTTTATGCTCGGGTTTGTGTGACTATTATTTAGATGGCTGACCTACTAAATAGCATTTTCATCAACTCCAACCTTGGTGTGTGGACCAATAACTTGAATTTGAGTCCCTTCCCTTTGTTTGTTTCACCTGTAAAAAATTGGGCCATCGAGCAAAGGATTTTTCATTTAAATATCAGAAATCTAAGCCTGCCTCCCAAAAGGTTTCTAAGAAGATTTGGAGGGAAAAACCTTCGGTGAAGACTAATGCTACTAGCTTGATAGAACTTGTAGTGTTCTCAAGAAATCTTATAGAACTAATCTTGAATGGTCACCCTCAAGGCTTAAATATCCAAGGAAGCAGCACAAATCAAACTAAGGAGTTGTCTTCAGAACCTGATGGTCCCCTTGAAGAAGGAGAAATTTTAACCATCTTTGTCGATAAGGAATATATTTGTATTGAGATAACCCAAAATTACTCAGAGGAAATTGATAAAGGGAATAAAATCTATAAAATTACCTTAAGACTAGAAACTCAAAGAACTAAGACAAGTTGGGTGGATTCATTTGAAGAATCTAATCCATTCTCAGAATGTCTGGAGGACCTCTGGACAGAGGTGACTCGTAATAAAAAGAAATAGTCTGAACCTATTCTAGGGATGCCTCTAGGAGGAGTTATAACAAGAGCTATGAGAGATGATGTGGAAAATCCTAAATCTAACCATGGGAGAAGACCTAATAGAATCATGAGAGAATAGGAGAGCAGATAAAGTATTGTGGATGGGCGACAACATACCATCCAGGAATGCTCCCAAGTTAAGAAATGAAGATCATCTCTCGGAACATGAGGGGATTAAATAGCCCCCACAAATAGAACCTTTTTGAGAAATTGTGTTAGGGATCAAAATCTAGATATCATTCTTATCCAGGAAAGTAAAATGACTAGAGAAAAAGTTGAAAAGATTAAGTTATTTAAGAACTGTGGTGTTGTGGGTTGTAGCTCTGAAGGGGCCTCTGGGGGAACTGCCTCCTTCCTGAACCTTAGTACTATCCATGGTGATATTATTAAATCTGAAGGTAACATCTCTACTATCAGATTTAACCATATTAGGGATGGCTTCACCTAGGTTCTTTCTAATATCTATGCGCCCAACTCTAAAAGTGGCAGAGACAAGTTTTGGCATAAGCTGGAAACAGAGAGAAGTAACTTAAAGAATGACTGTTGGATGGTGGTACGAGACTTTAATACTACCCTTAGTGACTCTAAAATTTTTGGAGGAATCTCTTCCTAGATTGAAAGTGATGTGTCTTTGATCGATTTTATAAATAATCAATCACTCTTGGATCTCGACCTCAGAGGTGGGACTTACACCTGGTCAAATCAAAGAACTGGGGATGACTTGATTCAAGTTTTCTTGGATCAGGCCCTAATATCTATGGATTGGATCCTCTTTTATGTCTTCTCATACTCTAATCTTCACCGTGTTGGGTCTGATCATTCTCCTATTTCCATTTAGGCCAATCTTCTAATGGGTAAGAGAAATTCCCCTTTCAGATTTGAGAAAGTGTGGATGCAGCATCTTGACCTTGAAAGGAATATTTTTTATTGGTGGAATATCCAAGTGGAAGGTATAGCTATGTATAGAGTGGTCCAAAAACTTAAGAGGATAAAAAAAAAGTTAAAGTTTAGAATAAAGAGGTGTTTGGGGACATCTTCAAAGCTAAAGTCTCTATTCAATCTGACCTTTAGGAACTTCAAGATGCTATACAATTGGAGGGATTGACTAAGGGGAACAAACTGAAGGAAAAAAAAATTCAAGCTGACTATCACAATATCATCTCTAAGGAAGAATTTTTCTAGAGACAAAGATCCAGGGCTCTCCAGCTTTGTGCGGGGGATAAGAAAACTCGTTTCTTCCATATGACAGCCCAATAACACAAGGCAGCCAAAAGGATTGACTATATCAATTTCCCCCAAGGTAATTTGAGTAAGGAGGAGGACTTCAAAAAAGAAATCTTGGGCTATTTTTCTTCTCTTCCCAAGGTTGATCCTGCCCTCTCCTTTGCTAATCAAAATCTACTGCTTGATTCTATTCTACATATCCTTGATAGAGAAGATAATGATTTGCTATGTAAGATTCCTTCTATCAAAGAAATAAAGCTGTTGTCTTTTCCTTTAAAGGAGAAAAGTGTCCTGGTCCTGATGGATTCCCTCCCTTTTTCTTGCAATATTTTTGGCACATTATTGAGAAAGATATTTTTGATGTTGTCAAAGAATTCTTTGGAGTTGGTTCCCTCCTGAAGGAAGGGAATTCTACCTTTTTTGTTCTTATTCCTAAGAAACCTGGTGCAGATTGTTGCCTCCACTTTTAAACATGTAGCCATCTCAGAAAAGTGGAAGTTTCACGTCTTAGTGAAGTTTAATCGCATTTGAGTCTAGGTCAATGTCCTTTAAGTAATTGGGAATCAGCATCGGATTTTCCATTTTTTCCCTTCTCCCTCTGCATTCCCTTAGCCGGGTGGATTTCTCCCTCATGCATGATAAATCTACGGGTATTCTAGTGCCTAATCCGATGGGGGTTCTCAAATCATTTTGATTCTTACAGAACTAATCATCACTGGCGGAATTCTCCATTCAACAGTTAAACAAGGGCTTGTGGAATTTCAGAAATTATCTTCTCCCTTGCGGGTTTCTACCAGCGAAGTTGATTTTCCACTTAGTACGAATGGCAATATTTGTAGAAGTATATTATGAAGAGAAATGGTCTTGGACAGTGAAATTGTTACCTATAGCATAGAAATGGATCTGGGGACTAGTTAAAAGGAAGTTTGGAATCAAGAAAAACTCAAAGCGGAGAATTGGAATTCAGCTTCTCCATGGTGGAATTCTACCTATGAAGGTAATTTTCTGCAAAGGAAGAAAAGAAGAGGAGCACTGTGGTGGACCCCACAGTGGGTTTTTGAAGCACTTTTTCAATTTGTCAGGTAAGAGAGAAATGTTTAAATATTGACTCGGAAATTAAAATAAAGTATTTGTGGAGAATTGAAAATTGCTTTCTCCGCAAGCGGAGTTCTCCCTTGTAGAGAGATTTTCCACAAGCAAAGAAACGTGCCCAATGTTATCTTAGGGAGATTTTCTCTAAGTGGAGCACCCTGTTTCTGATTTTCTGCAAGTCCACGGAAAATGGAAAAGTAAAGAGAATAAATGAAAATGTTTCTGTTAGGGCAACGAGAATAGTGAAAAGACCCCAAGAGATCCGTTAGGGCTCCGCATTGATGGTGTTAATGGGTTTTCTTCATAAATTTGTTCGTGTGGCGCGAATGCTGAGAATCAACGGTGACATTTAGATTTCTATAAAGCCAGAAATGCGAACAGTATTTCAAATCACTGTTTCTTCTTTGCTGCTATTCAATTATTCTGCCCAACCCATTTGCATTCATAGCATCTTAACTGTGAGCTTTATATCTTGTGTTTTCAAAGGCCCTTATTATTGTATAGAAAAATGGCTGCTAGGTTCTCCGGTTTTGATGGATTGAACGGCATTAAAACCACTCTGCTGAATCTCACAGATACTTCTCTGTGCTTTTACGACATACATGATCTCTAGAAAAGACTGAAAGCACAGCCAATTCATCCCATTATAGAGAAGCTTAGAGAAAGTGGCTTGATTGAAGCGGCGGGGTTTCCAATGGTCGTCCAAGCCCCAGAATTGATATACAAATGTATCAACCATTACAACCCGGACACCAGATAGATTATACTACAAAATGACACAGTACTTCTATCTATTGATCGTCAGACAGTGGTGAATTGCTTCCAAGTACCTGAGCAGGATGAATTCTCCAACTTAACAGTATCGCACGCGGCTTCTGAGTTTTCTACGAAGAAAATGGTGTGGAGGAGAGAAATTATGCACTCATGGTTTCAGAAGCTGTGAGGTGCTAAAATCAAGGTGCTAAAGACCCTGTTTGGATCAGACCTTAAGCCCAAAATTGTTGATATTATGGTGCTCATTCATAGAATGAAAGGTGAAGTCAAAGCCCTAAATTTCATTGAGCATTACTTCTTCATAGTACAAGTAATATGCTTAGGTACACAATATGTTGATTGGGCTCAGGAGGTAAGTGAGAATTTATCCAATGCCCTCCATGCCGCAAAGTTATATAATGAATTTTATATGTCTTCTTTCCTCATCTATATGTTGGCATCACTGCAAATATGGTCGGATCTTTTGAGATTGGAAGATTTCCCAGATAATGTTAAATGCTACAAATTTTACCCATGTTTGCAATTACATAACAGCTATGGGGATTATGTCCGAGTGAATGGTGCTTTCACTATGAGAATTTGTAGGGAATTGTAGGGATGCCCTGAACGGAGATTCAGCCCAGAAGCGATGGAGGCCATTAGCCAATTTGGGAATTTTTTCATTCATTTCTCATCATTTTCTTATCTACGTCTTGCAGCCTTTGATGGATTCCCCTTGAAGCTGCCAAGATATCCAAGTAATATGATCATGCTGATCGAAATGGTGAGACAAGCAGTGCATGTGAACCTATTGAGTGCAAGCTTGAGAAAGAAAGGGTATGAATTCCCTATGAAGGTCGGGGATTTCAGTTGCAAATCCCATTTGGATTCCAAGAACATGCTGAAAACATTCGAAACCAGATATCACCTGGAATCATATGGTGTCATAAGGCCTATGTTCAACCCCAAAGGCTATGCAAGAGATGTATTGCAGATTGGAAGCACAGTCAGACACATCACTGACTTTGAAGATTATTTTTCTGACTGCAAAGATGAATTTGAAAGCCGTAACCATGCTTTTGCCAAGTTCACAGTTGAGCAGGTGAAGATATATGGTATTAACCTGGATATTCAAGGAATTGAAGATGATGGCCAGAATATGTATAGCAATACTTATCTAACCAAAATTAGAAACACCTCCATCAGTTCTGAGCCTAGTGGAGAAGTCATGGAGGACTTAGAGACAATGAAGGAAAAAATTATCAAGAGAACAGGAAAATGGGTTGAATGGACAGCTAAAAAGAAATGAACAAGAAATACATCCACTCAAGTGTCTCCATCAGTAGCTACTTCCTCCTCCATTCAGGGGACCACTACAAGTGTGATGCCAGAAATTTCTCAAGGACCCCCTCAGCCTGTGGGAGGAGGTGACCAACCGCCAGACAAGAGCATTCCATTGGATAAGACCTGCCATGATGGCTCCCAACCAGTGATTGGGACCCAAATGGAAGAGAAGAAAGAAGAGGAGAAGAAGGTAGAAGAACTAAAATATAGTGCAGTTACTCCTCGTACCACTCCGATTTCACCTCCTCATGTTACCCCGGTGCCTTTGCCTCATCCTAGTCCTAGCACTCCTATGAGTGTAACATTGCTAGCCATGGATAGTTCTCCAGTGCAAATTGTGGATTTGGGAGATGGAGAGAGTAGTAGTAGTGAATCTTCAAAATTAGACGGATCAGCTAAGAAGACCGTCAAGACCAGCCAAGCCTCCCCAAAGTTGGTCCCTCAAGTACCAAAAAACCCTTTTGCTACACCTACAGTAGCAGCCACCCCAGTTAAAAGGAAAATGTTCAGCATCGATTCACTGGGGGCTGCATCCCAAGTAATAAGCACTAAGTCATGGCTGGAGGACACCCTGGAGAGGAAGAAACGAAGGAAAGATGAGAGTACTCCAGCAAAGGATACTATTTCCCTTGCGGTACAGTTCAGATCAGCACTGGCCCAAGCCAAGAAGCAGAAGTCACTGTCAATATTAGGCCATGATCCAGCCACAGGTCACTTGACCATGGAGACAGTGAAGCCTAACAAAGAGGGCAGATTGGAGGATATGGCTATTGATGATTTTACACTGCATTCAATAGACCTCGCTGAAGCAAGGCATGATACCAAGGTTGGTCTGTGGAAGTCAACCAACGAAGTCATTGAAGAACAATTAGAGAGCCTGAAGTCTTCCAAAGTAAGAATGAAGGCAGAGATTGAAGAATTGAATCAATTCATCTGACAATTGGTATCTCCTCTAGCAACCATCTCTGGAGTGATAGTGACAAAGAACCCCACGGCCGCCGAAGTACAAGCTCTTATTTCCCAACTCCGAGAAGACAGGAACTTCAGCCAGATAGGTAAAGAATAGATTGAAAAGGTCAGAGAAGATGGGATTACTATTATAGAACAAATTGGGAGCAATATTCCAAGGTTGGAGAAAGAAACAGAAAACATTCTGATAAATAGTAATGTTCTGGTAGGAGAAAGAGCAAAGAGTGATGAATGCGGTGCACTCTTGAAGATGACCCTACAAATGAAAGGGAAAGAAGCCATAGAGGTGAAAATTCTATCAACAGGAAGTGAGCCTATAGCTGAATGGCTTAAAAGTATGTTATTTAGGTCCGAAATGATACTATCAGCAAAAAAAGGACTTAGTGAAATAGGGAACAAAATAAGTGAAATCCAGAACAGGGGATTTGAGCTAATAAAAGAACTCCATACACACTCCCAAACTAGCGGCCAGGAGAAGGTGTTAATTGATGTCAATGCAATGAAAGAGAATTTATCTAAGTATTTAGACAGTTTGATCGACGCGTCTACAAGTGGCACAAACAGATCTACAGAATTGCATACCTATTTTAGTGTAGGATCAAAACATCATTCATTGCATACCTATTTTAGGGAGCTATACCTACCAATTCATAGAAAATCTGGTAATCTTGAAGGGCTTTTCAACTGTTGTATTCAGATTGCATTCACAATTTGGGCATTAGAGAGTCATTTCTATAATAAGCAAGAAAGAACCAAATTTGTTTACCAACACAGATTATGTTGATAGCTTTAGACGGATTAGCTTCTGTAACACTTTCTATAAGATCATTTCTAAATTCCTCACGGTGTGTATTCTAGCATTTCTCCCAGCGCTCATTTCCCCCTAGTAGAAAAGTTACATCCCGGGACGGCAGATCTTAGAATATCCACTCGCTGGAGTTTTTTAAGAAGCAAGGGTTCCTTATGAAATTTAACCTTTCTAAGGCCTATGATAGAGTGGATTGGGATTTCCTTTGCAAAGTTATTTTGGCCTTTGGTTTCTCTGTGAAAATTGTTAACCTCATCCAACAACTTATCTCCACTCCTTATGTTTCGGTGTTGGTTAATGGATCTACTTCCAACCTTTTCTTCCCTTCTTGTGGCCTTTATCAAGGGGATCCCATCTCCCCCATCCTCTTTTCTATTATGGTTGAATGCCTTGGGAGATTGTTCTCCAAGTGGGTCCATGATTTCTCAATTTAGGGTCTTCTCCCCTCTTCAACTTGTCAGTCCAGCTCCCATGAACAATTTTTTGATGATATTATGCTTATGGGGCCATCCTCGATTAAAAAAGAAAGATCTATCAAGAAGTCTCTAAACACCTATTCTTTAGCAATGGGTCAACTTATCAATTGGGAGAAAATATCTCTCTTTTTTGTCAATACCCCCTCCCTAGACAACAAAAAATTGTGACTATTCTTGGTTCTACTATCTCTTCTTTCCCTTCTAGATATCTTGGTCTACCCTTGGGTCTGAAACCCTCAGATTCATTCTGGAATTCTATTGTTGATAAATTCAATAGAAAACTTTCTATTTGGAAAGGGACCCTTCTCAGCAATGATGGGAAGATTCTTCTGCTCAAAACTACTCTCCAAAATCTTCATGTTTATTCTTCGAGCCTCTTGAGAATTCTCTCCAAGTTTTCTTACACTATTGAGAGATTGCAGAAAAGGTTCTTGTGGTCGGGCATGGAGAAGAAAAATAGGATTCACCTTGTGGCTTGGGAGAATGTGTGCAAACCTATTAAATATGGTGGTCTAGGCATCAGAAAAATTAAGGATATCAACCTTTCCCTACTAGCTTAGCAAATCTAGATAATTTTTGACGAGGAAAATTTTACGAATAAAATTCTCAAATTCATACCTTTATGCTATCCCTTCTATTGAGACTTTCCTGTCTTCCCCCCTCAGTGTGCATGGGTCTACTATGTGGAGTAGTATTTTGAAAGCAAGTCTCTTACTACTAAAAGGGCTCGTCGGAGAGTTGGTAGTGGCAGGAAAATCAATTTTTGGGAAGATTCTTGGTTTAAAGACAAACCCCTCATTCAGTATCATGAAGTGGCCCACCTTGTTGATATCTACTCTAGAAGAATTAGGAGTAAATTTGTAGATTATTGGAGAGATAATAATTGCATTAATCTCAGTGACATTAATCCCCTGTTGAAAGTTGTTAATCTTGACCTGACCCCCTAGGTGATCAAAGAAGACTATAATGACCAACTCATTTGATCTCCTAATCTCAATGGTAGCTTCACGGTGGCTTTGATGTACTCGATGTCTTCTTATTTTGAGTTGGATCCCTATTGGGCTAAGGTTTGGTCTCCTTCCCTTATCCCAAAAATTAACTTTTTCTTTTGATTGTTTATCTAGGACAAAAATTTTACTACTAAGAATCTTTCTAAAAGAGGTTGGATGCTTCCTAATAGATCTTATCTATGCATACAAGATGTTGAGTCTTCTTCCCACCTGCTCCTTCACTTTCATTTTTCTAGGGACGTCTTTAGGGTTGTGTTGCAGCACTGGAAAATCAGCTAGGTGTTCCCTAACACTATTAAGTAGTTCTTAACCCAATGGAGCCCTCCATTTTCTCATAAATTGGGGAAATTGATTTGGAGTTACACTTCCCTCCATATTATCTAGAGGATTTGGAAAGAAAGAAACAACAGGATCTTCATAAATAATAATTCTAAGCCTTTCCTAATTGGCTCTAAATCTATAAGAAGTATTTCTAAAAGCATCAATCTGGCTTGTGAAATAAGGATCAAACTTATGGAAGGAATTTCTGACAAGGACATCATTAATCAATAGAAATTGTCTTCTATTGCTAAGTTTATTTCTAGTAATCATGATGGAGCTGTTTGGAATTATCCTCCCCCTAGGTAGCACAACAAAAGGTAACCCTATCATTGTTTGATATAGGATCACTGTTAGAAATTCTCAAGGCTGTTGTATGGTTTCTTCTGCTATACCTATTGGCTCCCAAACTAGCCATGTTGTTGAGGTTGTGGCTGCTCTCTACACTTGCAAGCTTGCTAAAAGTCAAAAATATTCTAAGTTGTGGTTGGAAGGTGATTCAATGAATATCATCAACTGCATAAATGGTAATCATAATCCATCCCAGAACATGAGTCACATCATAATCCAGATTAATAGGATCTTATCGGAGTTTGAGGACACTCATTTCACTCATGCGTTCAAAGAATCCAATGTCGTGGCTGACAGCCTGGCAAATGTGGGAGCTTATAGTGATGATTTTAGATGTTTCCAAGGCAATAAAGGATTGAATAATGAAGTCCTTAGTCTCATAAAGCATGACCAAATCCATAAAAATCCCAGATTAATTACTAATTATAATGATAAGAAAGGATAATTTGTGTAATTTCCTTATGCAAGTGTCTCGCACATTCCAAGGACAGTGAAGTAATAAACACAATTATGGTAATTGGGCTATCAATTCCTTTAAAGGGACGATTGTTGTCATTGCTCTCTTACTCTATTTTTTCTATTTTTTTGGCAATTCTCATGTGCTAAATTATGGAGTCTAGTTTTCTGTTAAAATGGGTGGTAAACTGAAACGGGAAGAGCCAACAGTTTGTAAGTGGAAGAAAGTGGTTAAAGTATGGGAAAAGCTCAAGGAGGGTGGGGTCATTTTTTACATGGAGAGATTACATGGATACGATAAATAAATCTCTAAAGAATTTGCTGATAGTTGGGATAATGGTAATGTTACCCTTTATGGTAAGTCTTTCTGTGTTACTAAGAAGCTAATTTCTAAGATTACGGGGTTAGATATGTCTGGTTTGAAGTACTACAGAGGTAGGGTTATGGTCACAAACACAGATAAAATGTACCATAAGACTCTTGGTGAAAGAGACCTCCTAGTGAAATAATCTGGGGATTTTATTCTTCATAGTCATATGAAGCTTCTCTGGGCTAACCTTGTCAAAGCCCTTATGCAGTATTTTATGCTTGAGGGTCATTATACTAAGGTTTATAATTTGTATTTTATTCTTGTGAATCATTTTCTCTATAAGAGGAAAATTTATTTCCCCTATCTCCTTCACCAGCCTCTTGACACTAACATTATGGAAAGTAGGAAAATTTTGAGAAGCCCATTCTTCATGATGGGATTATTCTTCTCATCTACGAGTATGCTAAATTTAAGCTCCAAGACTATACTCTGATCTCTGGTAAAAATAAGGAGAAGAAGGGAAAAAGACCCATAACAAATGACAGTAACACTCCTAGAAATAAAAAGAAGGGAAACTCCATAGAAGACCTGACTGAAGTGGCCAAAATCCTAACAAAGGAGTCTAGTATGGACACTGATAATGATACCAAAGTTAAGGTGGAAAATATTAAGATTGACATGGGTGAAGTGGCTAAATTCCTCTTTGAGGAGGTTGACATGGAAACTAAAGATGAAATGGATGTCCAGGATGAGGATAAAAACATCAGTGACTATCATGATGATGAGGATCAAGACCCTCAAGATAATGCCAGTGAGTCCTCTCTAGAAATGGGAAGTGACAAAGCTAGCAATGCCAATTCTAAAGATATGGATATTGAAGGCCCTGAGGACAACTATGTCCCTGAGGAAACTAGAAAAAAAGTGACTGTTGAAGTGAGGGATATCTCCCTTAAGAAGGTTGAAAAAGAGATCCCAATTGCTAAGACTCACACTAAGATTACTATCCTTCCCCATGATTCTCTTGTTCTGGTGAACTATGGAAATACATCGTCTAAGGAAGGCAAGAATTCTAGGGCTATCTCTAAGAAGTTCAAAGAGAATAAGGAAGAGGGTAGTGACAAGAAGCTCAAAGGCAAGGTGGATTCTTGGGGTAGCTAGGAGAATGCGACTAAGAGGAGCCAAGAGAACATAAGCTTTATGTAGGTGGTCAAAGAGCATGCTGACATGGATATTCAAATGAACTCCTTCCTATTTGAAGAAATCAAAGACATCAGTATAAAATAATTTGAGCTTGAGGACAGAGTGAACAAAATTGCTCTACTTCTCACAAAGCTAATGCATACTGGGAGGAATGAAGCTGAGACCAAGGCTAAAGATGATGATAAAAGGATAATGGAGAAGCTTGAACTAAGGATAAATGCAGTGGTCAATTTCCACTTGTAGACTACCTCAAGCCATATCCAGAGCATCGAAGACACCCTCGACAGAATTATGAAGAATAACTTTGAGGGAATTAAGGTGACCAATAGTAACTTAAGGGTTCCTCTCTCTATGTTGGAAGGAAACCATACTCCCATTGTCATGGATGATGATGCTGCTAAAGACTGTAGCTATGTTGGCCCAGTCTCTCGCACTAGGGCAAGTGCTAAAAAGATGAAAGCTGTCAACACCAAGGAAATCAAGGATCTCAGGGATGCCATCTAGCAATTTGATTTTTTGATGGTAGATATAATGAAGATTATGGAAATAGTGGTTTAGCTATGCTATTTCACGATTTCGTGTGTTTTTTGTCTATTTTTCTATATTTTTCTGGTTGGTTGTTCTGGGGGGTTTCTAATGTCTCCTTCTTTTTCCCCCAGCTGTTCCATTTTTTTTTTTGTTAATCTGCCCATCTTTTCTCCTATTATAAAGGGTTACGGTTCCCTTCAAAAATAGTTTTTACCTCAATCGAAAACACTCTATATATGTGGGAAAATCCTTTAAAAAAAACTTACACTCCCAAAGCTAGAGTCAATTGTATTATGGACAACAATCAATAATTACAATAAAATGCCTAGATCAATGTTATTCAAAGTAAATGAATTAGTGGAGACTTATAGAGAAAATATGGCACATAAAATATTCTTACAAGATATCCAATGGGTAAAAGAACAAATGTGTGTTGTACTTTACACTAGGCAAAGCGAACAAATCTAGCTGAAAATGTTTCATTTTGCAATTAGACAAAACCTAGCACATAACCTGAACATGATGAAAACCTTGATGTGCATCAAAATAATAGAGGTATTCATTTTCTATTGAAAATTAATTATGTAATTATTAATACAATTTAACATCTTAAATTGCAATTGGTATAACCTTTTTGTGAATATTTTAGAGCAAGCATAACATCATAGTGACGGAGTGGAGCATGATCTTAGCGTTTAGCATGTTGAGGTTGGGGTTGAACAGAATGTGATTGTAGATGATGTGGCACTATTAGGTAAAGAAAATCCATATTATGTTCTTTTTATTAATAAACTAATTTTATAATTAATAAAATAATTTTGTGAATTTAACCCATTTATTTGTTATTGCAGCGGACCCCCCTTTGGTGCAGCAGCCTTGTACTCCAAAAAAGATGAGGTGCCATCATATCATAAGATCAGAACCACAAGAGGAGAGAGTGTTGAAGATATTTATGTTCCTATTAGCATTTACCTTAAAAATTTGAAGAAAAAATAAAAAAGAAATGATTGTTATAAACCTTGTTTGATAATGCAAGAACATTGTCTTAATGGTTGTGTTGATGAATTATTGATGAATGTTGCATATTAATGAATTTTATGTCATTTTAATGAATGTTATGTGATTATAATGATTGATGTGTTATTCAATTATTGATGAATGGTGTGTATTAATGTATTTTATGCCATGTTAATATTCATGTTATGTGATTATAATGATTGAATGTTATAGTTTGTAAATGGATGAATAAATGAATGAAATGTGTAATTAGATGTTAATGGGGAATTTGGAGTGATTATAGGGGGCAGGGAGGGCCCAAATGAGCTTCCACCTTCACGTGGTTGGCCTTGTTAAGTAGAGAATATTAAAGTATTCTTGAAACCAAGTGAATCTCAAACTAACCAATTAGCACCTGCCCATTTAGTTTTGAAAGTTGGAGCTATTCATTTTTTCATCATTTGGAGATTATGCACAATGCCTTGAAGACTTGTAATCAAAACAACTAGGAAACATAAAATTTTCTACTATGTCTCAATTAATTTGATTACAACTCTTTGAGTATTTGAGCTGCGACATTTCAACAAGGGGCAGTGATTGTCTCTATCGAAGGCATGCCTGATATTATCAGGCATGCCTTCGATATACAGACAGTTGATGTTGAAGATAAAGGTATGCTCATATTTAGCAGAGAATTTTTTCACAACTTAATATTTTTTTCTTTTTAGAGAGAAGGGATAGTCATTAAATTTAGCTAGTTTCTTTTAGTTTTTTTTAGTTTTTTCAGAGAGAAGGGATACTCATTACATTTAGTTTGTCCTTTTAAAAATCATTCCATCTTTGATGGTGACTCGGTATTTTTTTAAAATCCTCTCATTTCCTAAGAGTGGGAAAATCTCAACTTAATTGTAGACACTATGTGAGATTTGTACAGATGACGCATCCTCTTCTTAGAACACTCACCATTTGTAGTTTACAGCCTTTTGTTTCAATTTTTTAGATCATCTAATTTTCTTCCTAATATCAATGTGGACTGAGTGGACTCAGAAGTTGCATGTGGATTTGGTATGGTTCCTAGTACACATTGTGCATGATGCAAGGAACTATGAATAGGTTTTTTGCTAGTTTTTTGGGTAAGAAATAAGTGTGCACAAAATGGTAGAAGGAAGCCTTGCAGAGATAGATGAATAATCAGTTGCTATCTCCACTCCAGTCTCAAATTTTGATGATTTTTTCCTTTGATGTAGTATCTTATGAAGTTTTTTACTTTACGATTTTACCATGCCATCCCATTCTTCTTAGTTTCACACTATTATTAAGTTGGGTGATTGTGTACAAATGATAAAAAAAAAAATCATGATTAGGTTTGATTTAATCTCTCGTATATGAAATATGTATGAATCACATGTTTAGATATCCATAGTAGTTTATAGGATTAGTTTAGTTACTCTGACTGCAAGGAATACTGAAATCTAGCTTGTATCCTATTGATATTTGTGTTTCTCTTCCAACATTTTGTACTCGTTTCAAGGTTTGAGTTGGGATTGATTTGTGCTTTATATTTTATAGTGCATATTCAGACAAGAATTAAAGGGCTTCACAAGTAGTTTCTAGATTCTTCTTCTAAGCTCTTTTTACAATGTTTCTTTGTCTAGAAAAAAACCTAATCAACATTGTGTTGATTGGTGATGCAACACTAACTTTAAGGCGTACAACCCTTAAAAATAATTCACAACAGCTATATTTTAGGGAGTCATTAGGTTATAGGAGAAGAAGGGGATACATAGATATAGGCTCAAATATTTCTCAGCTTTGTTTATTTGTGTGGATTGTTCTTTGCAATTACTTTTTGTGATGCCAATTTAATTTAAGAATTTACTATCCAATTTCTATGTTCTTTTAATTTTACTCCTATATCTGCCTTTGATGTAAAAGGGAAAAGTTCTTAATTTTAGCTTATGAGGCTTTAGAAAATAGTGTGTTGTTGTAAAATAAAATTTTGAAGATTGTAGGTCTGAAAATAGTTTTGCATCATTTCAATAATATTTTTGGGTTTCATGAGGATTTTACGTAAGATTGGAGAAAATTAGTCAAGATAGTAATTAAGAGGGAAAATAAATGTAAGGGTTTGTTTTTTAGAGGGAGAAGCGGATACATAGACAACAGTCTTAGATACTTCTCATCTCTATTTATTTGTGTGCATTGTTATGTGTAATGAATTTTTTGTGATGTTGATTTAATATAAGAAGTTACTGTCCAATTTCTAAGTTCTTTTACTTCAACTCTTGTATGTGCCTTTGTTGTAAAAGGGAAAACTTATTGATTTTATTTTATCATGCTTCAGAAAATTAATTTGTTGTGAAGAATTTTTTAAGGTTGCAGGTTTGAAGATAGTGTTGCATTAAACTAGAAAGTGTACGATATTTGAGATAAAAACTTGTATTCATAATTCTTCCTCAAATTATGCAATGACATCAAATATTACATGTGATATGACTATAGGGGGTATAAGTAGATTGATGAACCTGGTTCAAGAAGTTAAAGATTTTGATTGGTTGCCTATTTCATCTTTCTTTGTCTATTGTTGTTTTCAACAAGTAAATAGAATTTTAACATTGTTTTCTTGCAAATGTCACTTCTTAATTGATGGGTTGTAGATTAGCGTCATCTTGAAGAACTTCTTACTTTTCTTTGATCAAATTTAGGGGATTGATCCCTGAGTCTCACCAGCTTATAAAATACATTGAAAACCACATTCTTGAATAGAATTTGATATCTATTTTTGTATATTTATTTTAAAATTTAACACATTTTTCATTGCAAGAATTGTTATATATGCATACGTTTGTTGTCCTTAATGTATCATATAATCAAACAATGTATGTCACTTCAAAATACTATGCATATACTGAGTGATATTTGATAGTAGTAGAATTACTAAAATTTAATCAAGAGAAGGTATATTTTATCCAAATGCACATAACTAGTCATTACCTTATTTCAGGCTTAATATATGATCTAATGCCATTACTTTTATGTATTTTGATGCAGTTTTGAACAACCTTTCATTAAAAGGTTAGTTCAAATTATCTCGTATGATAGTTTGGGGTATTTCTTCCAACTATGGAGTATTGTTAAATTTTTCTAGTGTATATTGTTTTGCATTCATATAGGTCAACTTTATATATGAGCATATATTTTTTTAAGTCTAGACATAATTCTATTATTATTTAATTTTATCTGATTACTATTTTCCCATATATCTTTAGATAAGAATAATCAATAGATGACTCGGGAGGATGGCACTTTAATATTCTTGATTACCAAAATTTTCCTAATGTTGTCCAAGGTCAACTGGTATCTATAAATCTTTAATCTATTTCAAGAACCTTTTAGAAAGGGGGGCAAGTTAAAAATTACAATGCACAGAAAACTCAAAAGGAATGTAAGTCATATATCTTTGTTGCCAATCTCTATAGACCACAAGCTTCAACATCAACCATAAAGAATAATTGATTTTGAATGCCAATATGGTTAACTCTTAAGAATAATGCTATGAATTAATTGTATTGATTATTGATCAGTACCTAAACCTCTCAAATTTAATAAAACTCCTTAGTTCGATCTGAATCCTATGTATAACCTTGAACATAGTAGGAAACTATCACTTTAACAATGTTCAAATGAGTTCAAAGGAGGTATGTGCAAGATACTTGGAGGATCAGGGGATCTGATTACAACTGGTAGGAAGGCTAGAGGTAAATTATTCCATCTAAATACTGTTGTAAATAGTTGTTTGGTGGATGGAGTTTAGGATAATTGGTTGTGGCATAGAAGTTTCTATCATGTGAACTTTGATAGTTTGTTTAAAGTTAGTAAGATGAATGCAGTTAGAGGTTTGTCACAATTAGTTAAACTGGACAACATGATGTGTAAGGAATATCAGTTGGGTAAGTTAACTAGTTCTACTTTCAGTAGCAAGACTTTTTCATCAGAGAATATACTGGATTTAGTGCATACTAATTTTTGTGGTTATATGAGGACTAAAAGATATCATGGGGATAGATATTTCATATTGTTTATTGATTATTACTCAAGGATGATGTGGGTAGCTTTCTTGAAGGATAAGTCTGATGCTTTCTATAAGTTCAAATATTTTAAAGCACTTGTTGAGATTGAAATGGCTAAAATATTGAAGTTATTAAGGCCTAATAGAGGATGATAATTCACTTCAATAGAGTTTGTAAAATATTGTAAATGAAAATTGAATCAAGAGACAAATGTCAGCACCTAGAACACCTCAGCAAAATGGAGTTTTTGAAAGGAGTAAAAGAACCATAGTAGATACTACTAGGACTATGATGATTCAAAGTGAATCACCAAAGATGTATTGGAGAGAAGCCATCAGTACTGTAGTTTACACTTTTAACTAGGTGTGAGTGAAGAAAGAAACAAACAAGAAACCTTATGAATTCTTGTATGGTCACACACCTAGTGTTAAACATTTCAAATTTTTTCTAAGTAGATGCTATATCAAAAGAGATGATTGTATTGGAAAGTTTGATCCTAATAGTGATGAAGGTATTTTCTTGGGATATTCTACTAAAATAAAGGCCTACAAATGTTTCAATAAAAGGACTAACAAGATGGTTGAAAGTGCAAGTTTGAAGGTAGATGAACATTCAGAGAAATATGATGAAATAAGAAAGAAAGAACCAAGAAATGTTCTGAAATTTTTGCATGTGCAACCACTAGAGAAAGAAGTTATTAAACAAGACATTAAGGAATAAGTGGTTCAACCGGTGGACCAAGAAGAAAATGAAGCACCTAGACCTGAATCAGTTAATCCAAGGTATGTAAGATTGAATCATTCCCTTGATCAGATGATTGGTGATAAAATTGATGGATTATAGATACGAATGAGAATCAGAGAGAATACAGGTTTGATTTCAAATCTTGAGCCTAAAACTATTAAAGAAGCTTTGAAGAATGATGATTGGATAAAAGCAATGGAAGAACTTGATCAGATTGAAAAGAATGATACATGGAGACTTATTCCTTGAACAACAGACAAAAAAGTGATTCTGATGCAGATCCTAGTGGCTAGCTTATTCAATCTTCTTAGGAGACTTATTATCACTCCATGGTCTCATACCAACGCTCAAATCTTCCTCAAACATGGATCAATTCATGGTTCCATACAAACTTCCTTCAAATGATTATCTAGTTGAAACTTAACTCTGAACCATTGGATTCCTCTACAACCAAACACCAATGAGAGCCCTTACTCTTTCATCAAAGAGACTACACCCTTGACCCCCTCTGGTCTACACAATATTAAATACTATTGACTTTTCTAAAAGATAGTAACTATGCAACTCTTGACTCCACACTTGGGACAATCATTTATACCACTCCCCTTAAACATTTAGGCTTTTTTATCTCATAAAAAAGAATCCCTAACATCCTTCTAGACTCTTTCCATACACGTTTCCATCCACTAAATCCATTAAACAAAACTCTGAAAATAAATAGAAAATATATCTTCTTTTTGTCTTATTTGACATACCCGTACACAAAGGGCGATAACTTTTGAATAAGATCAAAACTTCTTGATTGCTCTAGTTAGGATGGGATAAATGTCCTTACATCCAACATACCAAAATATAATAAAGATCCAAAATTTTATCAGAGAGATATGTCCCTTGCACTGAGACTATAAATTCTATGATAGTCTACACAAAAACACAGATTTCTTCCTTATTTCTGAACCAAATGCAATCATTCCAAAAAAACATGCCTAGTTTAGTATAGAAACATGCCCAACAAAAAAGAACTAAAGACAATATTATTATATTTTAGAGAACATGGTTGAAGATGATTGTTTTTACTATTAAAAAAATATAGAAATTGCAGAAGATAACCCACTTTATTATTTTAAGACCTTACAAAAGTTTATCTTCATGACCACCCTACCTTATTTTGGGCTTCCACCCTTTATAAAAACCTCTTCCATTATTATTTTACTGACCAAATACTTGGGAACTGCCCAAACTACCTAAAAACTAATCGTAACTACCTAAAACTGACTGTCCTCATCTTTACAAAGATATTAAAATATTAAAATGTTGTCAAGTCGACAATAAAGTTGTCAACTTGACAAATATGTATCCCATAGCCCTTTTACATTCAAATTGGCATTTAAATATCCTTTAACAACTAATTAAAACTCTACATCTACCCTTTTAAACTTTTACATTAGTCCTTATTGGCTATATTTGTCAATCTTGGGATTTTGTTCAAAACATTAACAAAATGGCTTTATTAGCCCCCTTACAACATGGTTATGATCTTATGGATCATGTTGACATTATAAAAAGACCTTGGAAATCCTATTTTCATCCCTTTTTGATCTTCATTATAGGTATCATGGTCAACCAAGTGACCCTTCTCTATCTTCATGAGGTGCTCTGCACCAGATTGATACAAAATGGGTTTTCAGGAACAAATTGAATGAAGATGGAGAAGTGATTTGTAACAAGGAAAGACTTGTATGTAAATGTTATGCACAAGAGGAAGGAATGGATTATAGACAAAAAATTTCTAATGTGGCAAGACTTAAAGGGGTAATAATTTTACCGTCTTATGTTTCTTATAAGAAGCTTAAATTTTTTCAAATAGATGTCAAATCTGCTTTTCTAAATGGGATTCTTGAAGAAGAGATTTACATAGAAAAAACCCGATCGTTTTTCATTGACTAAGAATAAGGAAATGGTATGCATGTTGGAAAAGGCACTTGATGGACTAAAACAAGCACCTAGAGCATGGTATGAAAGATTGCACTCTTATCTCACTAAGATTGATTCCATAAGAATAAGTGAGGATATCAATGTGTACTTGAAGGTTGAAGGTGATAAGGTATTATTTGTTGAAGTATTTTTGATGACATAATCTTTGGAGGAAATGATTAGGTGAGCTTGAAATTTGCAAAAGAGATGAATAAAGAGTTTGAGATGTCAATGATAGGAGAAATTAAGTTCTTTATTAGATTTTAGATTTCACAACTAAAAGATGGTATATATATATATATATATCAGTCAGTCTAAGTACATAAAGGAAGTATTGAAAAAAAAATTAATTTAAGATTCTAGGCCATTTGGAACCCCCATGGTGATAGGATGAAAGCTATTTAAGGATGATGAGTCAAGTGAATTGGATACAACTCTATACAGATCCATGATTAGTAAGTTACATTATGTATTTTATAGTAGACGAAACATTGCACAAGCAGTTGTAATAGTGGCAATATTTAAAGATAATCCTAAGGAGTCTCACATGGTAGTAGTGAAAAGAATATTTAGGTACTTGAAAGGGATAGAAGACTATGGTCTTTGGTATGATCACAAATCTGATTTCCTATTTTTACTGATGCAAATTGGGTAGGAAACATTGATGATAGAAAGAGTACAAGTGGGTAGCATTCTTCCTAGGTGGAAGACTTGTGTCATGGAAAAGTAAGAATCAAAATTGCATCTCCCATTCTACTACAGAGGATGAGTATGTAGTAGGAGCTATAAATTGTACACAAATTGCATGGATGAAGCATATCCTAGAAGGTATAAAAGAGAAGGTAACTGAACCTGTGACTATTTACTATGATAATACAAGTGCAATAAACATTTCAAAAAATCCATTAATTAATTCTAAGGCTAAACATATTTCAGTCAAGTATCATTTATCAAGAGATAAAGTGTAGGAAAAGAAAGTTAAGTGGGAATATGCCAACCAAGGAGAAGGTAGCAAATATATTCACTAAACCATTTCCTAAAGATACTTTTGTGTATTTGCAGAGAGGTAAGTTTAGAGTTATCCCCCTACTTGAACAACACAAAGATGTTTTTGTAGGCATCAATCCAGTGGACTAATTGAATATATTTCACTATTATATTGATGAAGGGGAGTACTCCTTAGGGGGAGCAGTCAGAGGCCAAAGAAAATGTTGCTGCAGTTGGTGACCTATGTGGATCTTTTGGAATTATTGTCAAAGGGGAATAAGAGTGAGTATTGGGGAGAAGAAAATATTGAGTATTGGGGAAAAGATTAGATGAAGTGTGAGAAGAGAAGAGAAGAGAAAGTCTGATACTGGGAGAAGATCAACAGAAGACTAGGAACTGCATTAGCTAAGGAGAAGCTAGTTTTATCAGCTCATTATGGTGTTTCCATCAATGCCAAAGGGGGAGATTGTTGGCATAATTGATGAAAAGGGTGTAAAGTATTTATTGGTACAAGTTTGATGGGAGAAAGATCAGTTATTGTGTTGTCATTGATGTCAACTTGGTGTTGTGTTTGTTGCCAGTGTTAATCATGTGGTGATAAGTATGAATATTGATGAATTATGTGTGGATGTAAGAATTGCGATCATGGTTAGAGACTCGGGGATATCTCTAGATACATTTTGTATGATCGTGCAAGCTGGAAACAACAAGAGAACAAGTTATGATTGATTCAAGGGCAACTGGGCAAATAGAAGAACAAGAAGTGACAAACAGTGAATGATTTGATAATTCTATCAAATCTATATGGATTCAAGTTTTGCGGTCATGATATGTTTATCTTGACTATGCTATGTTATTGATCCTATGATTTCTACACGATTGGAGTACCACAAGGTATAATTTCAGTTGGCAGAAGATTTTTATGTGCAAGATAGAAAATGTTTGAACTGGTTTGAATAGTTGGTGTTAGATTGGTGTGCGATGAAGATATGATTGGTTGCAGTAGATGTTTCTATAAACTAGGTGTCAAGGTGATGTGGCATAATAGATTTGTAATGATTAGTTACTATTTCATTGATCATGGTGATTGGATTTAATCAAAATTTGGAATCCTGTTGAATAAGTTGAAAGGTTTGATTGTTCTTCATTTAAATTGTATGTGTAATGGATATGAAGATCAACATGAAGTAGTGATCAAATGTTCTAGATTGCTTATATGTTTTATGGTTTAAGGATTGAGAGGGAAATATTGTAATATGATTTTTAAGATGGTTAAAGGCCCTAATAAATGTGTAATGTATTTATATGCAAAGTATTATATAATGCAAGTGTAGATAGTAGATACAAAGGTGTGGTTAAGTAAAGAGTCAAGTTAGTTTGTGAGAATAAGAAGTCTTTTGCTGAATTAGACCTGAACAAGAAGAGGAGGCATGCTACACCCATATCATTATACTTGTTTATTCCTAATAGTTTCTGCAAGAAAATCCCTTAATTGGGTAGACTTTAAAAGGTCTAGTTTGTAAATCCTTTAACAGGGTGGCTCTTTAGCTAGGGTGTGAAATCATTTCATCAAAGGTACTCCTAACAAGGTAAATCTCCTAGCATGGCTAGAGGTAAATCTCTTATCTAAGTGAATCTAATAGGGGCTTCTCATAACCAGGTATCATTGTAAGATCCTAAGACAGCTAGGCCTTTAACAAGGTGCATTTACGAAGAGTGCAAATATTTGTGGGTGCTAATCCCCACTATGTTTTTCACCCTTAATCAGGGTTACCACAATAAAAATACCAGTGTTACTTTGTTGCATGTGTTGATGATTTTTTGGTCACTTTTTTTATTGCATACATAAGGTTTAAAGTTGATGAATGTGATTTATGGTGTTGAATGATTTTTGAAAAGTTTTAGATCTAGTAGATTAGGGATTCACCCCCCTCTCAGTAATATTGGACCTTATAGTATTAGCAATATTATGGTTAAAAAAACTATAAAAATATGTATCAATATGATTGGGATCTCTCATGTCGCTAGCTAGATTGATTCCCTTGCACCTCTTGTATCTCCTTGTCGTTCCCTAGGTGGTCTCATGGTCACTAATCATGATGACATGCTTTTCGTCTAGGATGCCCATCTCTCTGAGAATGGTGGAGGCCTTTGTGTCTCTGGGACTACCTAGTGGTAAATGGTAATATAATATGTGGTCTTTATAACTTCCCTCCATGTATCCCTCTATGCGGCTATGGCGTATGATAGCAATTTTGTTTCCCCTAGTAACATGGTTTTCTGTCATTCTAGATTTTTCTCCGCCATACATCTCTCATCCCTATGCCTCCATTTATCCCTATCTACCATGAGTTCTTGTATAAGCTACCTCAATGTTCCCATGTCCTTCCTTAGGCTATCTATCTCCTATGCATCCACTTCCCTGGTGTCAGTCTCCACCATGGTGAACTCTTCATAATAAACCCTTCTCTATAGTGTACCAAGTGTTGTCTATGCACTATCATCTTGTGCCATCTCTATCCCCATCTCCACCTTTAGTCTGGAAACCTCGGTCTGTAGTTTGTCCCTCTCTTCTACAATAGTGTAATGTGTTTCCTATGGGATATATCCCTATGGTGGTCCCCATACCACTACTTGTGTTTCTTGTAGAAGTGGTCCCTATCCCTATGCCTGTACCTATACATGGGCATGTACCTACGCTACCTCAAGTACCTATGGTGGGGCACCCCCAATGGGTACCTCTACTATTTCCCTCCTCTCTATGTATGTCACACAGTCACTGTAAAGTTATGCTATTTATCTCATGCTTCGCGACCGAGCGAGTCTTGTTTAAAACTAAAGCAGTCGCATACCCGCATCAACTTTTATGTCAATGTCAACAGTCAGCGACTGCGCGATGAGGTCCTATCCTGTAGGTCACCCACTCGCTTAGGTTTTAACTTAGTTGTATTTTGCAATGCGAGTGCGCGGCGAAGGCATGAAATACTAATGTGAAGATACATCACTCAGTCGCGCAAGCTTTTTTCAAGTTTCTAAAAAGTCCACGACCGAGTGACTAAGAGATCATTCAATGCCTCGCTCACTCGCTGATGCTTTGAGGTGATGAAATATCAACTCGCAAGTATGCGATGAGTTAAAAAATGAAAGACATCGCTCACTCACCAATCAACAGGGATGAAAGGAAAATAGCTCGCAAGTAAGTAACTAAAGAAAGAAAAGACACAGTCGCGCACTTGTAGTTAGTGATAAAATAAGATTTTCAAGCTCGTGAGTTTGCGACTGAGAAAACAACAGCTGCCATCGCTCACTCACGCATAAGATGAAAGCTGGAGTATAAAGTAGCGCGAGTGAGTGACCAGACAGAGTATGCGGTAAAGAAATGAATGTCGCTCAGTCACCCAAATCCAAAAGTTGTAGTTTAAATAGCCAGCGAGTGTGCGATGATGGAATAGCTGAAAGGTAAGATGCACAGTCGCTCAGTCACCAAGACTCAGGTGACATAAAAAGTTAACTCGCGATCGTGTGACATGTTAAAGGTGAAGGAAAAATCACTCACTCGCATGAACCCAAAAGCAAAGCATAAAAGGATAGCGAGTATGTGACACACATGAAATGAGGTTCAAAAAATTAGGTCATCGCTCACTTGCAGAAGGTAAAAAGTCGAGCGAGGATGGATGGCGAGTATGCGACCAGTTGAAAAATAGGGGTACGTCGCTCACTCGCAAGGATTTTTCAAAAAGTGAATAAAGTGCAGTGTGTTGGCTAGTTTCAGGTTGATGAGTGCCAGATGGAAAAAACTGTACACTCTCTCTTCCAGCTAGGATCAAACAGTGCAAGTTGATCACAGCATTAATGACAATGAAATCTTCATGATAGTTCAAGTGCAGGAATTCAGCTTTCAAGTTGACAAGACACAGTCCTTAAATGGCTATAAGTGTAAATGATTGAGTTGGATTCTGTACAACTCTCATTTCTGCATTCTAAGTTTTTCTGCGAAGAGTAAGAAGCTTATTTGTCTGGAGTTTTGCGTCTGAGACAGTAGAATTCAAAAGAAGCAAGATGAGTCAGGCTATTGTTCCTACCACCTCACAAGGGTCTAGAAAGAAGAAGGAAGTCGCACCAAAGAAGTATACTAAAGAATTTACTGAATTGCTACCTGGGACTCTGAATACCAACAGCGCAGATTGGGAAGAATGGAGTGACAAGTGGTCTCAATGCAGAAATACGGTAACCCCAGACTACTCTGGTAGTACTCTATTTCAATATTTTTGGAATAATAGGGTTAAGCCAGTCCCAATTTGCAATCCATGGGATTTAAATATGGCTAAATTAATTGTGCCTGACGTCTATGTTGATATTGGTCTCATTAAGGAACTAGCAAAAAACTATTGCCTAGTGGCTAGGGTAATTAGGAAAAAGAACAAAGAAACCCTAGTCTCCATAGATAGGAGGTCAGTAGCTAAGGTATTTGGAATTACCGGTGCATTATGCACTGATATTGACTTGAAGAAAATTAAGGCTGATTATGTCAAAAGAGAACATTTGATAAAGAAATATGAAATGACTAAATTCATGCCCAGAGTAGATAGGAAATTGGTGAAGATTCCAGACAATTTCAAGCCACCTTTTGACCTATCTCTGTTTCATCATTATGTAAAATGCATTGTATATGGTGTAAGTAGGGTCCTAGG
>MU223269.1:4129530-4146204 GCA_018584345.1 Thuja plicata
AAAGGGTATGCAATACCAAGTGAGGGGTGTGATCAAGGATGCTTTGGATGATGATTAGGATGATGCTAGGCTGATTAGGATTGATTTGATTAATGCAAGATCATGCTAGGATGAGTGTGTGATGTGTACCTAGGGATGAAAAACTAAGTGAGGTCCTAAAATGCAAGTTAAGTGAGCTTAAGAAGAGGAGGAACTTGTGTTTGTTTTGGTAAACTGACTAGTCATATTGTTCAAATCCAACAAAAGAAGAGTTTAGACGATATTTGCCCATGAAATGATCAACCTTGTTGTTGTAAATCACTTTTTCAAATTGTTCTCATTTATGGATTTCTTGCTTGATGGAATCGATAATGTGTTGGTACTTGGTAGCCTCTCGGGTTGTGTTTTTTTGTTCTCTTTGCACTGGTGGTGACAGAGTTTTCACCTTCTTATGTTTCTTGGAATCGGTCATGTCCTATAAGTAGATTTGATCTTGGATGAATAGTTTGAGGTTTTTAGGACATATCTCATGAAAGACCGAATTGTTTTGCAAAAGGATGTTTGTTTTGATGATCTGGCAAAAAGCTTGATCATGTTCTGATTTTTCAATAGGTTTGTTCTATGGCAAGAACCAATTTCAACATAATCAAACCAAAAAATAACAAGCATGTGTCTGAAAACAATCTGACAAGGGACAAAGCAACCTTGAAGGATACAAGAACGTGACAAATTTGAATGTTGGATATTCTATTTGTGTTTTGGATTTGTCAATTTCTTCAAGCACTTCAAGTACAAAATCTACCTAAGGAATTGGCATAGTATGAAATTACTTGCTTGTAAGCTTAGGCACACACACAAGAGCTAATCGGAATATGGCCGTCACCAAGCACGCAATGGCTCCAGTCATGACGCCATATTATCTGGTTCCAAACACTCAGGGTGGCACGAATGTAAGAGTGATCTTGGGGAAGTTACTATCTTCCTTGCACAAGCATTATCACCTTTTGAGGGTGTTTCAGGTAGCTTCTAAGCCTAGAGTGTTTAGTATGGTTCTCCGTTTGATTGTATCCTCTATGTCTATGCAAGCACAATTTTGGCATATAGCCCCATAGAGCGTCTTGACAAAAGTGGTCACGTAAACATGATTGAGACCGTGAGGCCACACTTAAGTTAGACGAGAGCTGAGTATAAGCTCAAATGCCAACTGACTCCTGAGGCTTTAACCCCAAGGAGTAAATTTGATTAACATGAGTTAGAGTGGTGTGACTTACACCTCGTTCTCACGTGGGTCATTCTTAGGAGATTTTTTCCTCAACTGGCAGGCCCATCTAAAGAATTCATAGTAACCTGGATTGGCAACAAATAGGAGTTTGGATTTTTTATTTTCCCACAAGGGGAAAAGTGCATAATCTCCTATCCAATATCATTTTCTCCACAAACACGTAAGACACGCTTTGTTCTTTAAAAAAGATTTATTTGTTCAACACTAAGTAAGTGTGTCTAGGATTTTGATCTTCCCAAAAGGGAAGAGAGCATATCCCCTAACACTCACTTAGGATTAACCAAAAAAATCTAAATAATTAGTCTAGGCGCCTAAAAAAGGCTAATGAAAACACGATCATTTGGTCGATGTAGATCTGAGGCAACCTGTAAGACAAATGTGAGTAATTTTGAATTTGCGTCTTTGACAAGCGGTGCTGCAAAACAATCAGTTAGTAGTTTCAAGTTTAGCCTTTGGCAAGCATTAAAAACATACAAAACACTTAACACTTGTTAGTACATGATAAATCAAACTTTGACAGAGCGTAGATGTCGGTTCAGGGCACAGATGCAGATTTTGTTTTTTTTCTAAAAAAGATAGAAAGCAGAAAATTCTCCAAAAAACACAAAAAACTAGAAAAATAGCTATACCAATCAGAGATGTCGGTTTACAGAGCACAAACACTGATGCAGGGTGAACACATTGATTTGTGAGTCACAGACACCGGTTGATGAACTAGTGTTTACGAAGCCGGCGATTTACCTATAAACACAAATAGAGAGCAAATAAAAGTCACTTTTCTTCTTTCTAGTCTTTAGTTACATAAAATTTAGCCATTTAGAGAGTATTAACACAACTTAAAAACTAGTGTTCTTTGAACCATTATCAAAATGTATTCTCCCTAATGAAAATTTGGCATAATCTCTTCTTGTAAAATGAATCTCTGCTAAAAAACAAAATGATGATATGCCAAAAACCAGTAGGAAAACCAGAAATCTTGATAAATCAAAAGGTTGTGTTTGCAAAGTCTTAAACTAGCTCTTCCAAGCAGAGACACCAGTTCAGAGAGGAGACATTGGTTCAGCGCAAATGCCAAATGATAGTTCAGTGAGAACAAGTGTTTGTGCAGATGCCTCTGCGTGAAACTCAGACGCTGATTTGTGTTCTAGGTAAAATTTGAAGAGAAATAAGACAAGAAGTTAGAATTTTAGGGATGTGGGTCCCACCGAGCATGCCAGAATGTGTATGAGGAATCCTTCAACCTATTGGGAGCAAGCTCAAACATGCAAAATTTTAGTGGGTTAGCACATAAATCATTTCAAAAACATGTAAGAGATCAAGCAAACAACAAAGAATACCAAATAACATATGATGGAGCTTAAAAATAAGTAAGAATGCACCCTATTCTACTCATTTTGATTTGTTGTTTTAGATTTTATGTAGGTGTGCTCTCTCAAACACACAAAATTCTATGGATCCCAATGCAATGCAAGATTATCACAACAAGAAGAAAGATTCACGAGCTAGTATGAGGAACTAGTCTCAAATCTTTTTCAAGAAGATGATATTTTAAGCTAGTTATAAAGATGATATGCATATGCTATATAGAAACTAAGATTCATTAGCAATTTAGAACCTAGCATGTGATTTCTATGTGACTTAAGCATGGAAAGCATAAAAACTAGAAAATAAGAACATTAGCATGAAAAAGATTATAAATTCTAAAGCAATTCTAGTATAATAATAATGCACAATGAGAGATAAAAATATGAGAGGAGAAGGCCTCTATTTATAGAGTTTTTAGAGAGAGGAAGAGGCTTGGATGAAGTGGCACCCATGTGGCATCCACATAAGAGCCACATAGGAGACACATGGACTTGAGAAGATGGCCAATTTTGAGTCAAAATTGGCATTAATATTTAGTAGCTCAATATTTCAAAAGGGGAGACAAAGTTGGAAGAGGGAATTAAAGAGGAATGGGTGCCATTTTGGAGAGAAATTCCCCATGTGGGTGAGTATTTCATTAGCCTTAAAAAGGTTAGGAATCACCCATTAAACATGGTTAGAGGATAGTTAGGTGTGGAAGCATACTTAGGAAATGAGGTGATGGGAGTAGGGAAGGAATAGGGTAGGCTTTAGGGTAGGATTAATAGGTTCCTAGCTAGGGTTTAGATTATAATCCAAATTGAATTTGAATAAATCATTCTTTATAAGAATTAGGAATATGGAGGATTTAATAAATATAAATTTATTAAAAGGGGATTTTGTGCAGGCAAATGTATTTAAATAAAAATACATTAGAATAGTATTTAAACTATTGATAAATGAAACTATTTAATTGATTGAATTAAATAGTTAGAGGAATAATAGGGGAAAATAATATTAATATTTTTGGACGTCTACACTTGCATTTCATCTTAGTTTAATAGTTTGAATTTTTATTTGCATCAATTGTGAAAGATTGAGACAAGTTCTTCATTCTTGTTTTTGAGTTCTTCATCAATCCATTAGTTTTCATTGTAGGACCAATCACCTCAAGAAAGAAATCAATAGTGGGATTAGTATTTTATGTTGGGAGAGAACACCCACATTCCTCACTAAGAGAAAATCAACAATTCTTGGGTGCATGTTTTAGCTCATCAACAGTAATGTTGGAAACCATTGTGTAGTTATAATTTTTATGGGCATGTTTAGAATATATGGGTTGTTTACTAATAATGTTTTCATGTTTGAGCTTGTTCCACATGGGTATGGTTTTCATCATATATTGGAACCCAATAATATATTCATGTACAATGTTCAAGTATGCAACACCAAAATATGTGCACCCAAGGAGGATGTGTCAACACCACCAGATCCAATGCCAACATCATCAACATGTGGTTGTACAAGTGATGCAGTCTACATAATCAAATGGCCACTCAAAGAGTGAATCATCCTAATGGTATGTGAGGCATCCTGTGTAATAAAGTATATATGTTGTACTATAGAAGGGGGATCAATGAGAATATGGGGGAAAAATAGGCCATGTACTCCTCGAAGTGCCTCTGGTATATCCTGGGGCATGCCTCTTCTTATGCCCATGATTTGTCTTATACCACTGTAGTTCATGTTCTTTCCCAACATAAACACATCAAAAAATAATTTAATGAAAAAAATGCAGCATCCATATTGTTATTAGGTGGTTATCAAAAACCATCCACCAACAATCCTAGAAGTTTTCTCGCATAGTATCATGCATGCACCATCTCATGGAAAACTTTTTTTTTTTGGATCACATGGTTGTCCAGTATAGGGATTCACAAATAGGGTATATTTTTGTTCTTTTGTGATTCCAATGGCCTTAACCCTATCATAATCGATCCCCGCATTAAACTAGGTGTGCATGACATCTCTCCATCAAAGTACAACATTATATTACATGGTGAGGGTATAAATATATTGTATTATAGAATCTAATGTATTAAATATTAGGGGTAACCTACGGGTCTTATTATAAAAATCTCTAATACCCCTCAATTTACTTAAATTATTGGTTATAAGATCTTCAATAGGCCAAGGGTTTTGTGCCCATGGGTCTATGACCTGTGGGTTTTGAGGCTTTGGGTTTGCGGGGTGTGGGTTTCCAAGCCTAGGACTATCATGTTATATGTCATCCTAATTAATTTGCAAATTCATATAATTAACATATAGTTTAAACAAATTAAACAATTTAAAATTAAAATAACCTACTTTGAACCAAAAAACAAAACATCTCACTCAAAAATGCAAATAACTGACATAAAATGGATAAAAATGCAAAAAAAAATCACACCTAGATGTTGATTTCACCAAGAATTTCCCTCAAATTGATTGAATATCAAAGATGCTTTAGATATCGAATTTTTTTTTCAAAATTCATGAGTTAAAATGACCCACGGCTATTGCAAATTTGGATTTTATATCCATAGGTATCAGATATCTCATACCAAAAGTAATATTTTATAAAATATATCTCCTACTTAAATTGGGCAGGGGGTATATATTTTAATATATTCACCCCTTTATTTGATAATTATAGGGGAATAGAATATATATATTAAAATATATTATTATAATATATAATATATATATTATATTATAATATTATAGTGATGCAGGAGCATCCCAAGGTAGTTGGCTATCCTGCATGTTAGGGAGATTTGATGGAGTCGTGTGGACTTATTTTCATGTGTGAGGGGTTTGGTAGAGTTAGATAAACCTACTTGGGTCTTGGGTAATTAGTTTTGATGTATTTAATGGAACTTGGCATGGTCTTGGTTGCTTGGCATGGACTGGGAGGAGCTCGTCCTTGCTTAGGAATTTGGTGCCTATTATAGGCCATATAAGTAATTTTCCACAAAGAGTTAGAGGATGAAAATTTCAAGGATTGAAGAGGGCCTAGATTTCTACCTACGGCTCAAAGCACAAGTCCTAATTCATCCGGAGCTAGGAGATATCACGATTTTACTAAGACATCAATTTTGGGCATTTAGTTGTTGTTGTTGTTGGCCGATTTGTGGCATTTAATTTATGTTCTAGGCTGACCTGTGGCTTAGATTGGTATAATTATGGGTTGTGGGGGAAGTCTTTAGTCATTATTCATCCATCCTAGAGTAGAGGAAGAGGCAGAGGAGCAAGTTTTGAGAGGAACTAGCAGTTGTGGCTTGGGAAACAAGGAGATTGCTTGGTGGGCTTGCGAGCACAAGTTTGGATCTTCCTGGAGGTTTCTACCATAGTGTGGCTAGGGTTTGGTTTGGATCTTGCAAGATCTTGTGGAGTTCCTCTTTTAATTGCATTTGGCCATAACCCAGAAGGCCTTACAGACGGGCATGTTAGATGAAAATATGATGATTCTATTATGAGCATTTGCATTGTGTGGATCTAAATCTCTGTGTTGTTATTTTTTTTCCATTGTGTGGTTATTTTCTGGGGCTAGGAAATCTCCATTGGGGATTCTCCTACCTTTCCCTTCACCAAGTGGTATTAGAGTGAAGGTTGTTCCTGAGTGTGTGGACAGAGCACCGAAGGTGAGGCAGTTTGCACCAGGACTTTGGAGAGGATTTTTGAAGATTTCTGAAGATGGCTCTAAGAAGATTAAACCCTAGGGAAATGGATGATCTTCATGATACTGTGGAAGAAAGGGTCTTAGAAAAGATTAGGGCAGAACTTAGATCTGAGCTTGCACTAATGAAGAGTGATATGATTGCTGAGATTGTAAGTGCTTTAGGTGGTGTGCCTCGATATGTGGGTACTGAAGATGGTTATGAGGAAGCTAATGAAGACTTTGAGACTACTAGATCAAGTGGTAGAGTTGAAAAAGATGAGAGACCTAGCGGAAATAGGGTTGTTCAATTGGATAGATCTAGACCTCAGTTGAAGCTGAAGCATAAGATGGAGGTTTCTAATTTCTCAGGTACTTTGAATCTTGAAGACTTGATTGATTGGATTGGTGAATTGGAAGACTACTTTGAGCTCAAGGATATTGAAGATCTGCTTAGGGTGAGGATAACATAGACCAAGCTGAAGGGACATGCTGCTCTTTGGTGGAAGGAGTTACAGTAGGATAGAGAAGAGGAAGGAGAAATGAAGATCACGAGATGGAGATTGATGGTAACTAAACTGAAGGCTAGGTTCATTCCTGTTGATTATGAACTTGTGTTGTTTAAGAAGTTGTATAATTTGAAACAAAAGGATATGACTGTGAAATATTATACAAAGGAGTTTTACAAGTTGACTATTCGGTATGGACATAGAGAGTTGTCTAAGGAGAAGGTGTCTAGGTATATCAATGGTTTGAGATTCAATATTTAGGATGAGGTTGGTATGTTGAATATTTCTTCAATTGAGGATGCCTATCAGTATGCTTTGAAGGCTAAAGAAAAGTTGAAAAGGAAGAATCAAGGTAGTTCCCGATAGAAGGAGAAGTAGGACTATTTGGCAAAGGCTAAACCAAATGTAGAAGATGAACCAAAACCTATTGATCAAAAGAGAAGGGTAGGTAAAGGTGAATTTAGGGGTACTTGTTTCAAATGTCATGAAGATGGACATCGAGCTTATGAATGTCCGCAAAGGGATGGCGATAGAAGAGTCATTTTTGTGGATGAGGCTGAAGACCAGGAACCTGAGTAAGGAGAGATTTTACTAGCTTGGAAAGTACTGATTGGTCAGAGGACATGGGAATCTTGTCAGAGAAGTAATTTGTTCAGGACCCATTGTTAGTCTGGTGGTAAGGTCTGTAATGTGATTGTGGATGGTGGTAGTACTAATAACCTTGTTGCGGAGGAGATGGTTCAGAAACTTGGTTTGAGAAGAACAAGACATCCTTATCCTTATAGGATTGGTTGGCTACAAGGTGAGAATTCTTTGGAAGTGAGGGAGCAGTTCCTTGTTGATCTTTAGACTGGACAGTATAAGGATCAAGTGCTGTGTGATATTGTGGACATGAACAGTTGTCATTTGTTTCTTGGTAGATCGTGGCAGTATGATCACAGGGTTGTGCATGATTGTGTCAAGAATGTGTTTACAATTGTGAAATATGGAAAGAAGCATTCCCTGATTCCTTTGCAAAAGGAAGAGGTTGGTAGAAGGAACCTGAGCATTGGTAGCCGAGTTGAGTTGGCATATTCTAAAAAGGTTAGAGGTCAGTGTAGACAACAAACCTGTGGGACATCGAGGAAGGATGCGCAGAAGAAGCAGCAATAGAAAAAGGGAAAGAGTTTATAGAATGAAGGTTTTGAGGACATGTATGTGAAGAACCATTTGGGGATTTATGTTTTAAATCTTGAACGATGTTCTTCCAGCTATTGAGAATATCTTTTCGCACCTGGGGAGTCTGATGCAGGAGCATCCCAGGGTAGTTGGCTATCCTGCATGTTTGGGAGATTTGATGGGGTCGTGTGGACTTATTTTCATGTGTGAGGGGCTTGGTAGAGTTGGATAAACCTGCTTGGGTCTTGGGTAATTGGTTTTGATGTATTTAATGGAACCTGGCATGGTCTTGGTTGCTTGGCATGGACTGGGAGGAGCTCGGCCTTTCTTAGGAATTTGGTGCCTATTACAGGCTGTATAAGTAATTTTCCACAAAGAGTTAGAGGACTAAAATTTTAAGGATTGAAGAGGGCCTAGATTTCTACCTATGGTTCGAAGAATGAGTCCTAATTCATCCGGAGCTAGGAGATATCATGATTTTACTAAGACATCAATTTTAGGCATTTAATTGTTGTTGTTGTTGGCCGACTTGTGGCATTTAATTTATGTGTTTGTATTTAATTTATGTTCTGGGCTGACCTGTGGCTTAGATTGGTATAAGTAGGGGTTTTGGGGGAAGTCTTTAGTCAGTATTCATCCATCCTAGAGTAGAGGAAGAGGCAGAGGAGCAAGTTTTGAGAGGAACTAGTAGTTGTGGCTTGGGAAACAAGGAGATTGCTTGGTGGGCTTGCGAGCACAAGTTTGGATCTTCCTGGAGGTTTATACCATAGCGTGGCTAGGGTTTGGTTTGGATCTTGTAAGATCTTGTGGAGTTCCTCTTGTAATTTCATTTGGCCATAACTCAGAAGGCCTTACAGCCGGGCATGTTGGATGAAAATATGATGATTCTATTATGAGTATTTGCATTGTGTGGATCTAAATCTTTGTGTTGTTATTTTTTTTTCCATTGTGTGGTTATTTTCTGGGGCTAGGACACTTTCCTTTCATCATATACATACATACATAAATCCATGCATGCATATCAGATATTTGATACCTTTCAACTTAGGTGTTTGTCATGGCCAAGTGTACTAACACCCAGGCCTACTAAAAAGTCTACATGTATTTTCCTATTTTGGACATATGAGAAATGCACTCTTTTTCATAATGCCTCTTTTTGGCCCCTCAAATCATGCACGTACCTCACTACAAGGAAATGTGTCAAGGATTTCTCAATAATTTGCAATCTCATAGTGAAACCTCAACAAAACTTTGGAATATGTTATTCCAAGGTTCATGTCTTTGGGTTTGGACATGATGTGGAAGCAAGGGTCTGAATAGGGGGTTCCCTAAAGGTGTGAGACTTGTACAAGTAAGGGACATAGTGTGGGAAGTGGCTATGTCTATAATAGAACCAACCTTCCAAAAGTTGAATATATGAGTACCCACATCTGATTGCTTGACTACCTGTAGATGCAAGTTGTGGACGACATAATTAAATACCAACTTTAGAAACTAATTGAAGATTCAAAAAAGGACATGATCCACTAGTCTTAAAGGATAGTGGAAATCTAAAAGGCCAACATAAATAAGCTTGGTGAAGCATAAAATAAATTAGCATAGTACACTCCAGTTAACAAAAAGGGAACCTATAGTGTTCCCCCTATCATTTTGGGCTTCTCTAGTTTTGGGACCCTCTGGTGTTCCCCTATTGTTATGGATGTGGACCTACAGAAAGGTCCTCTCAGTTTTCTACTTCGAAGGAGACTTTGTTCGAAATAGGAAAAGCTTCTTCCTTTGCAGATAAGCTAAAAGGTGTCATTCTGACTAATTCTTTGTTCTCAGAGACAAAGAGATCGCATGTGCCTCCTTGAAATGTCAATGAATCTATGGGGCTTTTTCCTGATGATATTGAGGATGAAACCATGGTTGAACTAGAACTTTCCTTAGTGGGTAAGTTCCTACCATTTAGACCCTCTATTGACCAACTTAGAAAGTGGGTTTCAACCCAATGGAAAATAAAGGGTAATGTGAAAGTTAATGTACTTCCTAATAGCTTATTTATTTTTAGTTTTTTGAATAAGGAGGATGTAATCTATGTCTTTAATAATGGGCCTTGGACATTTGGTTCTATCATTACAAATATTCTCTCCCCGTGTAAATGGAAACTTGGATTTGATGCTAAGTCTAACCTGAGCACTGTGGGCTTAATGTGGATTCATTTTATTAGTTTACACCTATATTTTTGAAACTTTGAGGTTTTTTGGAGTATTTATGACTCTTTTTGGTGTCTCCTAGTAGTGGATAGTATCAAAATGCAAAATTATAGGCTTATCTTTGCACGTATTTATGTTAATTTCATAGTGAATAAGGTGCTACCTTCATATATTACCTTGTAGTCTAGGTTTGGTTCTTGGGAGAAACACCTAAAGTATGAGAAAGCTTCAATTTTTTGTCAGAATTGTAAGAAGTTTGTTCATTTGAGAAATGCTTATAGATTCAAGAAATTTGGGGATAGGAAAAATATTCCCTTGCCTATCTCAAATGGCCCTATTGGGATGGTTATCTTTGTGAACAACCCTATGTATCTTTTAGAGTTTCCCCAAGATGATGGGAATGGTAAAAGTCTAGACAACCCTACTGCTTCTACTTCGGGTCCCTAGCTTGAGACCCTTTCTACTTTGGATGTCGAGATCACTCCCTTGTGTTGTAATAACCATATATTGAATGAGTGTGGATGGAAATACAATATTATTGATATTGAAGTAAGTTCTAGTGAGAAAATAGGGAAGTTAGAAACCACTTTAAAGCCCCTAGTTAAGGAATCTCAGAATGAATCACAAGTTGATAAAATGGATGGTATGATTATGGATCTGAATAAATCCAAAGAAGTTGGATAAATCCTTGTTCCTCTCTATGTAGACTCATAGCCTATTATTATGCTCGGTTTGGATGGGATGGAAGGATCTAGAATAATAGAAAGAACCCTAAAGGAATTGGATGTTTGTGATCTTCTGGCTACTGCTACATCTATGTGTAAGTTTGTAGGATCATCTATCCTCAAGGATAACTTTTCTCTTTTGGGATTCTCTTCCTCCCCTCAGGGTTGTGATGAGGACTAGAAGGATACAGAGTGGAAAATGGGAGGAGAAAAAGGAGAAAAAGGTAGATTTTGGGTATGATACTAAACATGGAAGGACACTAGTGAGAGAAAGAAAATAGAAAGAGATAGAAAAGGAAGTAGCATTAGGAAAACGTAGAACAATAGATGGGTTCTCTAAACCAAAAAAGAAAAATAAATGAGAAGAAAAATCTCACTGAGAGTTGGGATACAACTCCAGGTTGGGTTGTGGAATTTGATCAAGTTAATTATGAATATTCTCTCTTGGAACATAAGAGGCTTAAATAGCCATTTGAAGAAGCACATTTTGAAATATGTCATCTTTGATAGTAAAGTGGATATCTTGATTTTGCAAGAAAAAATAATTGAAAAGGAGGGTTTTGAAAAAATTGTTAAACATATCTGGCTTACTACCAAATGGGTTTCTAGTGGTGTTGATGGTGCCTCAGGTGTCTTGGCCACTCTTTGGAACCGTAATAAATTTTATGGAACTTTGATTCATTCTTCAAAAAAGTTCTTATTAACTTCTTTCAAAGATAACAACATTAATTACTCTTGGAACAGTATTGATTTGTATTCCCCTAATGTCAAATTAGTCAGGAAAGATTTTTGGGAGTCTATTAATCCTACCATTCAAGGAAGAGGAATGAAATATGGTTGATGGGAGGACATTTAAATTCCCCTCTTTTTCCTTCTGAGAAATATGTGGGAATGGAGGATTTCAGTGAGAGTATTCTTTACCTGTTGGAGTTCCTCTCTTCTTCAGGAATGATTGATATTGAGCTCAAAATTTCAACTTTTACTTGGTCCAACATAAGACATGGGAAAAATTTGATCCAGGTTAGGCTAGTTAGATTCCTGATTTCATCTAATTGGGACAACATTGCTAACTTTTCCCTATTTTCTCAGTCAAAAATGACTTCTGATCATAATGTTATTATTTTGGATTGGTATGATAATAAGAAAAAAGGGCCCTATCCCTATACATTTTAACTAATGTGGACCTCACACACTTATTTTAGAGGTCTAGCAAAAAATTGGTGGAGTACTCAAGGATCGGGATCTCCTATAGTTCAAGTTTGTAAAAAACTGAAAAATGGTAAAAGAAAAAGTTAAAGGTTGAAGAAAAACTTCTTTTGGGAACATCTTCAAAGGGAAAGAGAAATTCACTAAGGACCTAAAGGAAATTCATGAAAGGATGGAGAAAGAAGATCATCATGATGACATATGTAAGGAAGAAAGAACTTTGAGGGAAAAATGGACAAAACTAAATAAGAAAGAAAGAAGGTTTTTTTTAAAACAAAAATCTAGGATCCGGTGGCTCACTAAGGGTGACAAAAATACCAAATTCTTCCATGTGTCTATCATAAAGAATAGGAGAAGGAATAAAATTAGGAAGATGCAACTTCCTAATGGTAACTTGATAGACGAGTAGGAGGATATTGTTGATATGGTTGTTAAATCCTTCACTAATTCCCAGGATAATAAAAATGTTCCCTTCTCTGGCCTGAATGGAATGTTCTCTTTGATGATATTCCCAATGTGATCACAGATGAGGATAAAACAATTTTAACCATATAAGTTAGTATTAAATAGGTTGAAGAAGTCGTGTTTTTCTTTCAACTATTCAAATCTTCTAGGCCTAATGGATCCCCCCCGACTTTCTTCCAAATCTATTGGGATATTGTTGGTACTGACATTTTAATGTTGTGAGAGATTTCTTCATAATGGGTTGGTTATTCAAGGAGCTGAATTATACCTTTATTTCTCTTGTCCCTAAGGTTTCTGAATCTAGAATTATGTTTGATTATAGGCCTATTACTTTATGTAATACCCCTTATAAAATCTTCTCTAAAATTATGGTGAATCAACTTAAGCATATCCTTGATAAGCTTATTTCTCCATATCAAAAAGTGTTGGTTAAGGGAAGAAATATCCTAGATTTTATTATCATGACTCATGAAATTATACATTCTATGGACAATGGATAAAAGGCACATATGATTCTTAAACTAGACATCTCAAAAGCTTATGATAAGGTTAAGTGGGATTTCTTGTTTTTTGTGCTAAGAAAGTATGGTTTTAATTGAAAATTATTAAAGATAATTATGGAATGTGTGAATACTACTAAGTTTTTTGTTTTATTAAACGAATCCCATAAAGGATTCTTCTCCATGGGTTAAGGAATTAGAAAAGGGGATCCTCTATCCCCTTATTTGTTAATTATTGTGGTGGAGGTCCTTGGCTGAAACATCCAAAAGAATACAGACCAAAACAAAATCAAAGGTGTTAAGATGCTTCCCAGATTAAAACCTTCTCCCACAAGAAATTTGTGGACAATAACATTCTATTTGGTGAGGCATGCCTCTCAGAGGCTAAGAAAAGGAAAAAAAATATAGAGAATTATGCTAAGATCTCAGGACAACATATTAACTACCACAAAAGTAAGTTGTACTTATTCAATGTTAATGAAGCCCTCCAATCTAAACTTAAGCATATTCTTGGGTGCAATGTTTCTTCCTTTCCTAACTCTTATCTTGGATTACCAATTACTACCAAATTTCCTCCTTTTACCTATTGGAACAACCTGATAGAAATATTTTAGAGGAAACTTGATGGGTGGAAAGGGAAAATTCTTAGTCAGGAAGGTAAAATACAATTACTTAAGAATTGTCTCCAAAGAATCTCGGTGTATTTTATGTCTCTCTTTAAAATACCTTCATGGGTGGTTGATAGCATATATAAACTACAAAAATATTCTTTTGGACAAGGACTGAGGAAAATTTAATATTTGAACTGGTTAAAAGGGATATTTTCTAGTTATCTAATAGTGTTGGTGGCCTCGGTATCAAGAAAATAAGATCCTTTAATAGAGCTCTCAGTGCTAAATTGGGATGGATGCTCATGGAAAAAAATAAAGATTGGGGAAATTTGATGAAAGCTAAGTATCTTCAAAACAAGGAAAATTACTCCTTTTTGTATGAATCCACTTCTAACTCAGGATCCCCTCTTTGGAACAACATCCTTAAAACTAAATACATTTTAAGGAAAGGTAACATAAAAATCATTGGAAATGGAAATAGAACTAAATTGTGGGAGGAAATTTGGCATCTCAACAAACCTTTAGGGGATAATAGTAACCTCAATCAGATCAAAAGGTGGCTTATGAAAACTAATGGTTCCCAAGTGAGAAGTTATGTTATTGGGGACAAGGGAAATGCTAATTGGAAACATTTTGTCAAACAGGTGCAAGAAAGTGCTAATTAGTAGTACTCTTCATAAATAATTAGAAACCCTAACTCCCCTTCTCCTAGATTGTTCTCTTTTATGACAATATAGTGAGGATATTTGGATCTGGAAACACAAATCCTCAGGTCATTTCTCTATCAAATCTACTTATGTTTCCCTAGATAAGGAGGACACCAACAACCAACTTTAGAAGAATATTTGGATTCCCAACCTTATCCTTAAGGTTAATTTCTTCTAGTAGATTACTTCTGATGGAAAATCCTTAACTATTAATAATTTGAATAAGTGGGGGGTTGTCCTTGGTTAATAGGTGTGTTATTTGTTACAAGGATTGTGAAATTATTGACCATCTTTTTTTGCATTGTTCCTATGTTAAGGAGGTGTGGGACATTATTCTTGGGTCTATTAATGTGGATTGGGTAATGCAAAAGGTGATGGATTTTTTTATATAACAATAGAATTTTATCCCTTTTTCTGACCCCATCCTTAAAACTCTATGGGATCAAATTCCCCCCTTTCTCATATGGAATATATGGAAAGAATGAAATAATAGAATATTCAGAGACAAATCCAAGACTAGTGCCAACCCACTTAAAATCATTAAACAACAAGTTAGAGAAAACATCAAAGTGGTTTCCTTTGGAAAAGGAAAATTTATCCCTACTCTCTAGGAGAATAGAGTTAAATAGGTATGGGGATTGCAAAATAACATCTTAAACATCAATTGGGATAGTATTTGGAGGAGAAAACATACTAAGTGAACTCCTCTGTTAACTAAAAGGTTAAATGCAATGTTGATGGGTGTACCAAATGGAACCCTAGTCTCTCAGCTGTTGGAGGAAACTTCAAGAATTGGCAAGCTATTCTCATTGAAGGTTGTTGCAAAAACTTATATGTTGGATCAAACAACAGAGTGGAGGCCATTACTGCTTGGCAATGGATTAAAAGAATGAAGGATATAAACTTGGACTTTTCCATCCTTGAAGGTGACTCAAAGATCATAATTGACTACTTGAATGGAAATGTTGGGTGCTCGTAGCCCTTATTATCAAACTTGTAGGACTATAAAAGAATGTTTTCCACCTCCAATCATGTGGAAATTCATCATACCTTAAGGGAAGGTAACTATGTGGTAGATTTTATAGCCAATATGGGCCTTAATTACTCTAAATGACACTCTAGGAAGTATATCCAATGTCTGAATAAATTGAAAGAAATCCTAGCTAAAGAAAAAGGAAATTTCCCTAATCAAATACATGATTAAATTAACATATCTTATTAATTTATGGGGATTTTATATCCTAAGATGATACTGGGGAAAATTTGGTCTTACTTCATGTTGATGATGATGATGATGTCAATTAATCTTTATATTCTTAAGATGTATCTTAACAATGGTATCATATTTTTGAATAAGGAGATGGTGGGAACTAAAATTTTTAAGGTGGGATCTTCATAGGCTTTGTTTTATGAAAGATCATATATGGGATTTTCCTTCTATCTGGACCCATATCATTTTTAATAGGTACCTGTGTCAATATGACCACTTTATTTTGAATGTTGATGCTAGGTGGATACCAATCTGGCATTCCAAAAATTTTATTACGAGTGACCACTTTAATAATTATTACTTTAATTATTATGTGTGGGAAATCTTATTGGGGTATTCTTTTAAATATTTTTGAAAAGAGAAATGGAAAATTGTCTATCCAAAAAATCTTTACCAATTCATTATCAATATTTTAAGTAGATCATTCATTTATGCGGGGTATGATTATGATTATTGTGGGTTTTCATAATATGATATAAGTCTGGGGTTTGAGAATTTTCCTAGCCATTCTAGGAAAAAAAATTGAATAGGAATTCTTGTTTTTTTCTACATCTGAAATTTGTGGGCCTTTCATGTCCTTGGTTATACACTTTGTATTTCTAAGACCAACATTATGGGGGGCCCTTTGAAAAGGTCTAAACCTAGAGATCATCAACAATTAGTGTGAAATGGGGAGCTATAGGGAATTTTTAAAAGAGGTGTGTTGGAAATATGGATGGAGTAACTGAGAGGGGAGGGGTGAATCAGTTACCACAAAAATAAATCCACAAGTCCCTTAGATGTCTTCAATATACATTACTGTTACTCGGTAAATTAACCTTTCATTGTTCATTAAACATTCACAGTTATTGACATGCATAAAACAAATAACATGAACACAAGTAACACCAGATATAACATGGAAACCCAATTTGGGAAAACCACCAATGTAACTAGTTACTGATTTTCACTCTTCTAAAGTGAGCCCTGTTAGGAGCCAACCCTGTTAAAGGTTACAAAACACACTGTTAGGTGTGACCCTGTTAG
>MU223269.1:4146304-4165521 GCA_018584345.1 Thuja plicata
TTATATCTGGTGTTACTTGTGTTACTTGTGTTCATGTTATTTGTTTTATGCATGTCAATCACTGTGAATGTTTAAAGAACATAATAAGTTAATTTACCGAGTTACAGCAGTTTATATCTAAGACATCTAAAGGACTTGTGGATTTATTTTTGTAGTAACTGATTCACCCCTCCCCTCTCAGTTACTCCATCCATATTTCCAACATTCTGGACTTGGTAGACTCTGTCTGATGACTGATATGACATTTGTGTAACATCAAGGACAACACACAATTAAACAATTGTTTCCAACAAGGTGGCTTCACATCATATTTTGAGGCCATGAGAGGGAATAATACCCAATTAACATCAAATTTCTACAATTCTTGGATGTAGGGTAATGTCACTTTTGGGAGTATTAAATTTATAGTTAATCTAGAACTTATTGTGGAGGCCACTAGGCTAAAATGTGAAGGTGATAATGTTGGAGATTTTTTAAATGTTGTTCAGATTGTGCATATATATGTTGGCATTAATTTTTTGTCATTTATGTCAACATATTCCTACTATTGGAGACACTGTTCTTGGTATGTCCAATGAGATTATTTCTATGGTATGGCTATTATATTGAATTTTTGATGTTGTAATTGTATAGTTGTGTTCTGGGATGTCTGTACTTGATAATATTTAAGTGGAATAGGTTTAGATGAGGGTTTGAGAGATTTATGATGGATTTATCAGGGATTGCTACTTTAATTGTTCAAACTGTGACAATGTTTCAATATTTGGATCAGTGTGGATCAGCTATGCAATATTCTTTGTTTCTAACGTGGTGGTGAGTTCATGACATGGATGTGTTCTCAAATTGAGTGGTTCATGATCTCAATGCTAGCAAGATGATTTTATTTTATGATAGTTTTTTATTAGTGTTCCTCATGAACAGTTTAGAGAAGTGAATAGATTTTATGGTAGCAATGTTCCTGTTGATGTCTTGGTATTTCAAATTTCTTGTTGAGGCTTCTTGATCATGTACTATTTGTGTGCTAGATCTCATTAGATTAGGTTACTAAATTTGATTAATTGCATGTGGCATGTTGATTTTCTTATGAGTTCTTGGTTGACTTGGTGGTGTAGCGTGCTGCAAAGGTTTGTGGCATGATCTATAGATCTGGAGAGTGTTTGAGATGCTTCTCTAGATCATTTCTATGTCTTATCCAATATTTAATGGATCACATTGAGTATTGAGGTGTAATGTATTCATGTTTTATAACTAGATCCCTAGCCCACCTAGTTGAGATAAAATAATGTAATGTGTATATATGTAATTATTCTATAGTTTTGAATGGATGAGAGATAGTTTGGAGATAGTGTGTGATGTTGAAGAGAAGAGTTATGAGTGGAATTTACAATTGAGGCAAGAATTTATTATACTTAATTGGAACTATTTTGGCATATATCATAAATGTTGGTTTTCAGTTCCTGAGCTTGGACAATATGTCCTCTGTGATTTGAGATCAGAGATTTTTGTAAGGCACCAAGCCTTCCTTGGGATTGAGATTCTTGTTGTATTTGAGTAGTGAGCTCTAGGAAGTGTGTTTGATTGCATGCACATTTCTCTTTGTAATACTCCTAAAAGGGTATACTTTTTACTGAGTGCATTTATATTGTGGGTTCCATCCCCAGCGTGGTTTTTCCCCTAATAGGGTTTCCACGTCAAACATATTGGTGTTATGTGTTGGTTACTATATGTTGATCTTTCTTTCATGTTTATCATTCAGATCTGAGATTAAAGTTTATAAGTTGGGTAAATTTTGTTGATATTGTGACACAACTGATTCACCCCACCCCCTCTCAGTTATGTGTGTACTTCTTAAGGTCTAGAAATTGGTATTAGAGCTAGTATCCTCTTTGGAAATCTTGACCGCTTGAGGAGATCCAGGATGTCAACCTTTAAGAAGAAGAGCCCAATATTTGATGGAACAAATTATACTATATGGAAGGACTGAATAATTACACACTTGAGGTGTCTTAGTGAATAATGTAATTGATATATTATAAAGAAATATTACAAGCCTCTTGGTGATCTTGCTACTATGACTGCTGATGAGAAGAAATAATTTTAGTATAATATGAGAGAAAAAAAATCTTTGAAGAGTTCCCTATCTAATGGTGATTATACAAGAATTTTTGGATTAGATATTGCGCATGAAATATGGATAAAGTTGGAGACATTATGTGAAAGAGATTAAGTTTTTGAATCAAGCTAAGCTACAAATTCTGAAAGGAAAATATGAAACATTGAGGATGAGTGAAGATGAGAACATTACTACCTATGTGAATAAGATCGCCGACCTTTTTTGTGGAATCTGATGTGTTGGTGGAATATTTTATGAACATGACATTATTTGTAAAATCCTGATATCCTTGCCTCCTCCTTAAAATCATAAAGTTGTTGCTATTGAATAAATCATAACTGTGACTATTGTGACAAGAGATACATTGATTGGTAAGTTATTTTCTTTTGAAATGAGTGAATATGTAAATAAATTTCCTAAAGTTGAATCTATATTTAAAGCTACTATTTATAAGGATAAGAAAATATATGACCCTAGTGAAATTTCATCTAAGATTGGTAGATATGCTAATGAATGGGAAAATTTGAGAAAGAAGAAAGAGAACTTGAAGAGCTTGAAGCCCTCTTTGCAAAGAAACTACCTAAGAGATATGGTAAGTATGAAATAAAGTTTTATTTTAATTGTTTTTCATGTAATAATATTGATCACATTGCTTGTTGATGTACTAACAAATAACCTAAGTGATGTAAGTGTTAGGGTAGATGAAAGGAATTAGGACAATTTGTCCTTCAAAACCTTCTATAGGGGCTTCAAGACACCAACCCACTAAGACCTATAATTAAACCTTCAAAAACCTCCAAACATATTCAAACTACCATCCACCACCTTGAAAAAAAGGCACAACAACTAGTTCAAGATAGGTGTCACATTGCTTCATGCTATCTCTTAAGGATGCACACCAAACTTGGTTCCCAAAGGGAAAAATTACAAGGATGGATTATATGGGTTGAACCAACTTTTAAAGGTTGATTTTAGGACCAAAAACACATGTCCCACATATTGAGAGACCTCAAGGAATTCTGTTGTTGAGGGTTCCTTCAATAAGCCTCCAAATTGCATGTAGCCCTAAATAGATTGAAAACTGACTTAACTCTTCCAAGTCCCAAATAACTTAGGAAAATAAGCATAGATACCGATACCATTTATGGAGACAAGAATAGGCTTGAATCACCAAGGTCTCAAGGTCAAGACCAGACATAAAGTTTAATGATTTTATTTTGGACCAGAGGGCTAATTAGGCCAACATTTGTGAAGAGAGTACCAACTCTTGAGAGCTTCTCCTTCCAAAAACAAATGGAAATTTTAGAAGGTTCCAAAAAAATTTCAAATCCATGATTTGATCCCTTGGTGCTTGGTTCTCAATGAGTTACACACTACTGTGTATATTTAGGAAAGGTACATACATGAGGATATACACCTAGGGCTTGTTAATTCTCCCATCTCCCTGCATGGTCACCAAAATAACTTGAATAATCTCTAAGTACATAGTAAAAGAAATCATTCCACAAAATATAACTAATTCCCCATGGTGGAGATGCTTCGAAATGAAGAGACAAAACAAAACCCTAGGTAATGGAGTCAAACTAGAGTAACAATGACTAAAATACCAGTAACTCGAGTTAGAGAACAGATCTAATCACTAGACCAAATTCATATGAAATATAAGACACATAGGAATATAAAATGATAGTTTGTGCCCAGATCAGATGCCAAACATATCCGTACAATCCTCTATAACAGCAAAAATGCAGGAAAATGGGTTTATTTTATTGATTAGAAAACAAAATTACATCAATATGCCTTCCACCTGCCTGAAAGGATATATGAAGGCCTTCCCTATAAGTTACAACTTATTTTTGAACTATCTATCCATTGGGGAATTCATTTAGACAAATAAGCAAAAAATTGTCAACTTGCTCAGAAAGTTGCATGACAACTTTTGCATTTTTCCACTAGGAGTGCAATTTTGTTGCAAAACTTGAACCTATGGTTCTTTCATGACTAAAAGAACACAAAAACATAAAAATATCATAAATCCTAATATTTTGGGATCCTTTGACCATGGTTGACCAAGTGGCTTATAGATGCCAATACTTGGAACTGGGCCTTACAAGTTGGATCAATGGATTAGTAGGATTAATATTAGGACCTAGACATCCACAACACCTCCTAGGAGTCACAAAGAAGATGGATTATTTAATGAGTTGCATTGGGATCTCCTGCACCACTAAGTATAAGCATAAAAATTTTATACATAAATATTTTAAGAGGTGTTACTATGTTTCTAATGAAGGAACAACAGATGATGAGTCTGAGAGGAGTGAAGACGATATTGTGTTCATTGTTATGAGAGATAAGAATCCTAATGAAGAAAGTGCCTTGGTTTAGCATGTGGATAATAAAGATGACTGGATTATTGATAGTGGATGTTCACATCACATGACCAAAGACAAAATAAAATTTGTGAAGCATGAAGACTATGATGGTGGAGTTGTTAGATTTGGTAACAAAGCTCCATGTTTGATCAAAGGAAGAGGTTCATTTATACTTGATGGTAAGAGTAATACTGATGATGTTTGATATGTTGAAGGTTTAAGGCATAATCTTCTAAGTGTTGGATAGTTATTTTATAATGGATATCACTTGGAATTCAAGAATGGAATGTGTAGAATCATTGGAAACACTGGAATTTAAATTACATCAGGTACAAAGACCAGAGGTAATATATTTCATTTGAACAATTCAGAGAATAGATGTTTGATTGCAAATATTGACGACAGTTGGTTATGGCCAAAGATATTTTGTCATGTGAACTTAGATAATATTGTGAAGATAAGCACTAAAAATGTAGTAAGCGATTTACCTAGATTGTTGAAACCTGCTAATGTGATGTGTAAGGAATGTTAGTTGGGTAAGATAACTAAATCTACTTTTAAAAGTAAGACATATTATTTGAGTGGATTGTTAGATTTGGTGCATAATGACTTATGCAATCCTTATAGAACTAGAAGTTATTATGGAGATAAACACTTTATTCTATTCATTGATGGTTATTCAAGGATGATGTGGGTTACATTTTTGAAGGAAAAATATGAGGCATTTGACAAATTCAAGATCTTTAGAGCTATGGATGAGACTGATATATGTATGAAGCTAAAATATCTAAGATTTGAAAGAGGTGGAGAATTTACATCTAGAGAATTTGATGCATATTGTGAAGAGAATGGAATAAGGAGAAAGATGCTTTCTCTACGAGCCCCACAGCAGAATGGAATTGTAAAAGAAGAAACGGAACAATCCTTGACACTACTAGGACTATGATGATTGAATGAAATGTTTCACAGATCTATTGGAGAGAAGTTTTTAGCACTGTTTTTCATACACTAAACTAATTTCAAATCAAGCATGGTACTGGTAAGACTCCTTATGATATTTGGTATGGTCATATTCCTACTATGAAGTACTTCAGAATCTTTGGAAGCAAATGTTACATAAGAGAGATGAAGATTTAGGAAAGTTTGATCCTAGAAGAGATGAAGGAATATTTCTTGGTTAGTTTACAAAGAGAATGACATAAAAGTGTTATAATCATAGATTGAGGAAGATAATTGAGAGATCTAATGTAAAAGTGGATGAAAGTTTTCAAAAACTAGTTAGATCTTATAGTTATGAATCAAATGATGAAGAAGAAAGTCAGATTGTGCAAGCACAAAATCAGAATCAGAATCAGAATGGATTGGTAGAACATAATGAAGAATTTGGATATGAGGAAGAGTCATAAACACAAGAGTAAGCTACAAACGAAAATTTTAAGACTCCAAGGCATGTAAAGTTAAATCATTTAGAGAATCAAATTATTGGTGATATAAAAAGGTGTTTAGACTAGAGGAAGAATCACTACGAATGAAATTTTTTTAATTTCTCAGATTGAACCTAAGGATGTTGATGAAGCATGCAAAGACGAAAGTTGGTTCAAAGATATGAAAGAGGAATTAGAACATATTAAAAAGAATAAGACATGGATTCTTGTTTCTAGACCCAAGGACAAGAATGTGATTGGTATTAAATGGATATTCAGAAACAAATTGAATGAAGATGGTGAAGTCATTTGAAACAAAGACAAGATTTTTTCTAAGGGATATTATCAGATGGAAGGTATTATTTTGAGGAAAACTTTACTCCTATTGCTAGAATTGAAGTTGTTAGAATGTTTCTTGAATATGCTACTTACAAAAATTTAAAGGTATACCAGATAGATGTTAAGTCTGTATTCTTGAATCGAGAGTTGGAAGAAGTTTGCATTGAGCAACTAGATGGTTTTTCCTTCACTGATAAAGAAGACATGGTTTTCCGATTATAGAAAGATTTATATAGATTGAAGCAAGCCCCTAGAGCCTGGTATGCCAGGCTAGATAAGTATTTATTGAAGACTGGTTTCACTAAGGGTCATGCTAATAGTAATTTGTACTTCAAAGTTATTGATGGTAATATTTTGATTGTTGAAGTCTTTGTTGATGATATATTTTTTGGTGGAAATGACAAGTTGAGTGAAGAATTTTCTGATGAGATGCAGAAGGAATTTGAGATGTCTATGATTGGTGAGATGAAATTATTTATTGGACTACAAATTACACAAATAAATAAAGGTATTTTCATTACTCAGTCTAAGTATGTGAAAGAATTATTAAAGAAATTTGGTGTGGATGATTCAAAACCTGTTGGTACTCCTATGATTACTAGTTGTAAGTTGGCAAAGATTGATGATACACCTAATGAAAATTAGACTAGATACATATCAATGATTTGTGGGCTATTATAATTGACACAAACTAGACCAGATATTATAAATGATGTTTACATTATTCCTAGATTTCAAGTAGAACCAATGGAACCACGTGTTGTTTCTATTAAGAGGATATTTAGATACTTGAAGGGAAAAATTGATTATGGCTTATGATATGGTAAATATGATGACTACACATTGAGTGCATATACTGATCTGGATTGGATAGGTAATTTTGGTGATGAACTAAAACTAATTGTATGTTTGAAGTCATTTTTTGATAGTCAACCAAGTTAGAGATGTGATGATAAACATTATCAGTTAACGTATTATCATTGATGTCAACTTATTTGAGTATCATTGTGGTGACAAACATTTGTTATGGATTGAAAAACTGGAACAAAAAAAAATTATGTGGTCGGCAAATGTAGAGTGTTGTATACACCGAAAGATAGTAAACACCGAGTAAAACACAGTATATACTGAGCACAGTGATAAACGAGCTAGGGATCGCCAACACAACAATTGACCAAGCAATTTAATCAAACCGAGACTGACTAGAATGCTGAGCTAGAAATTGATGATTCTGATGTAAAAGATAAAGTTTGTTATGTTGATCAAATGGTTATGTAAATTCAAGGAAGATCAGACAATAAAGATTGAAGCGTGTTTTTAACACAACTATCGAGGATGGTTTAAGCAGCGAAATTAATGATGGATATTAAGCGAACAAATCTGAAGGATGGAAATTAAATGAGCTATGATGTCTATATAAGAGATAAGACATTCATTTTGAATTACACCTGATGTGCATATATGAATTTTATGTATCACTAATCAAATTGGTTAAAGACAAAATTGAGCATTTTTTGAAGAAATCACCTAATGATAGAGGAAAGAGCATTACCGAGCAGAACAAGTATGAAGCATGAGATGAACTGAAGGGAACAAATTGATCAAAAGTGTTATGTACTTAGCATAGATTTGAAAATTTGTAAAAAGAGTTGTATTTGAATCAGATCATTACTGTATCACTTTAACCGTTGTTACAGATAAATCTCTTAACCGAGTTGGACATGAAAGTCTATATTATGACATTCTAATGAATGTTGAGTGTTTTCTTGTTGACCCCATAATGAATGCATGGTCAAGAGAGAACTGTAAGTTTTAAATCCTCTAACTAGGTCACATTTAACACTGTGCATTTTAACCTTTTATAGGGTTGTCTCTTCACTGGGCTCACTTCAGAAGAGTGAAATATTTTGGGTTATCGGTCCTAGGTGGTTTTTCCCTTAGCAAGGTTTCCACGTTAAAATTTTATGTGTCAATGTACATGAATGTTATGGATTGTTATTTTCCTTTACACTTTACTTTATTGACATTGATCGGTAATCACAGTATTAATTTACTGATGCTCGGTAAACACTATTGACAAAAGTTTGATTTTACAGAATATATTTCACCGAGTTGAATTATATGTTTGAAACTATTTTTATATACATTTGGAGGAATTTGGGACTGTAGGATAATTGGGAGCTAACTAATTCAACCCCCGCCCCCCCTCTTAGTTATTTCAACAATTAATATCAGACCATATAGTGCTTAGAATAAATTTTTGAAGGACTTAAGCTAAAGATCACAAGATGTATAAGAGAGATGCACTGAAGCTGAACAAGGAGAACTTCCTGACATGGAAAAGTACAATGTGACTATACCTATTAGGTATTGGAGATAATATTGCATATTATCTAGATAATGAATTCATTCCACCTACTGAACCTTTGACTGTTAATCAGATGAGAGAGAAACATGAACACAACATTATAATGGTGGAGATTGCTCCTTCACTTACTAATTCTAAATTTGAGGATATCAAGACATGTACAACTTCCAAGCAGATGTGGGACAAGATTACACTAGTTTATGGATGAAATGTAAATGTACTAAGAGCTAAAGCTAAAAGTCTTTGAGAAAAGTTTAATGACATGATAATGAAAGAAGGAGAGAACATAACTATAACATATCAAATGGATGGCCATGAAAATGTAAGATAAGAATAATGATGTAGGGTAGCAATTGACTGTACTGTTATTATTATTGGATACATTATATTGTTGAGATAGTGGAGAAGGTAAGATTTTTCTCTTAGCCCCAAATTTCACAAAGGAAAGATCCACTTTGATCAACCATAACAAAATGGTTAATGTACAAATGCATCAAACGATCGGAAATAAGAAGGAAGAAGAAATCCTTAAAATACTGAATAATGGATGAAGAGTATATAATGGAATTAATTGATGCCTTAATTGAAATGAATTGAAGACAAGTACTAACCTCAAAATATAGAAAATCTGGAAAATCCTATTTTTTTATGTCTGTGTCAGGTTTTGGGAAATTCTACAACCGAATCTGGAACAAAAATGCAGAAATAGACAAAACCCAAAAATATTTTCCTTTTCTGAGTCAGGTCGACCTTGACCTCTTTGGCGAGGCACAATTGTGCCCCAAAATGTTTGACCTTGACCTACACTGCTCTAAAAAAAATTCTATTTGCGGATCTCGAAAGTTGGCCAAAAAGGGTATCTGAATCTGATCTCAAATTTGCTATCATGTACCTATACTTGAAAGAAAAATGGTTTTGTTTGTTGGGGAGGGGTTTACCATGGCCAAACCCCAGTTTTGGAATTAACCTTAAAGTATAATTGAAATTGAATAAATAAACAAAGAAAATAAACAAATTAACCTTGCTTGTATAGAAACCCTTGTGGAGGATTTGAATTCTTGGATCCACAAGTATTTATGATCCAAAAGAATGTATAATGTAGAATGTAGGATGTAGGATGTCTCAAATCAATTGCTTGTAGATCTTCAACACCACTCTTGAATGGATCTTCGAATAGGAAGAGGCTTGCATGGATATGGATGGAGAAATCTTCAACAAGAGGGCTCCATAGAGCTTGAATCCTTCAATAGCTACCAATGGATCTCCTTGACTAATTGAATGATTGAATGTGCTTGAATGCTTAAGAGTATATGCTTGCTTCAATAGATCATGCATAGAGTTGTCTTTCACACTTATATTTCACTTAGAGAAAATCGGAGGAGAAGGCTTCCTTATGTATGAATCTAGGGAACAATCTTCTAGAGAGGCCTACATAGGAGAATTAAATTACAATTAGACCTGTACCCTTAGAAGTGGACCTATATTAAATATAATTTCAATATTTGTTGCCTCGAAGACTGAAACAGTCGACCCGAAAGTGGGAATTAAATATTTTTGAAGCCCGATATCTGAAAACCCCAGAAATATGAAATTTGGACCCTGGGTCAAGGTCAAGGTCAACCTTGACCTAGGTCAGGGTTGAGGTTGACCTTGACCCAGAAGTTTGACCTTGACCCTAAGGTCAAGAATCTCAAGTATGCAGTTTAGGATGCCTAAAATAAGCTGGAGAGAAGTGGAAAAGGGGGAAGAATAGGGGTAAAATCTAGATCCAAGTCAAAGACCCACTCAAGGCATTTGACATGACCCCAAACCACTTATTTAGAGGGATAAACCAATCCAAAAATGGAAGTGCTTCCATTTTTTGAAGATACATTTAGCCCCCACTTTAGCATGAGTATGGACTCGATGAAAACTCTTGGTAGAGGAGATCATAGAGAAAAGATAATCTTATTGAAATAAAAATAGACAAAGGAATCCTCAAGCCCCTAGGGACTTAAGTCTTTATCAACCCTGAGATCATGATAAAAGAGACATCACCAGTCAAAGAGAAAAAGAGAGGGGTGTGATTACCTCGCCTAATGAGAACCTATGTCCCATTATGAATCACATAAGGAAAAAGTGTAACTGGAAAGATGAAGTTGAATCGCCTAGTGAATGTGGCTACTCACTAGTCAACCCATCAAGGTTTTACTCTTGGGAATATTCTACTCCAAAAGAGAAAAGCCAAAATATAGAGAGATGATCCATTCTTAAGGACACCTTCCAACCTTAAGGGATCAAAAAATATTTGTATATTGAAACTGGAGGGATCAAGAGATCCTTATATATTTAAACTGGAGGGATCAAGAGATCCTATAAGGTAAAAATCCATGCTTTAAGGATTAGTATGTAATCCAGAAAGGGAAAAAAAAGTTTTAAGTTTTGAGTCTAAAAATATATTGGAAGTTAGTGTGTGCAAAAAGTGAGTAGATAGTATACCCACATGTTAAAGTATTACTAACACTTTAACAGGAGCAATGGCTTTAACAGAGGCATAAAAACCCCACTAATTAGTTTCCACTACGAGATGCCCCCAAGCGAAGATAAATCAAGGGAAATACCACATAAATATACAAAGAACATAGAAGAGATCTACCTACCATGGGGTCAGTATGATCATAGGTTAATATGTATATATAGATATTATATTATTATAAATGAATTGAAATCATTCCCCAAAGAAAGTAGAACTACAATAACAATGGAGGAAAGAAAATGCAAGAGTTATGAAGAAGAGTCTTTTCAAACCACAACATGGAGACCAAAAAGAATTAGTGCTACCATGTCATAAATCCAAGTGGACTAAAGGAAACAATTTAGGAACAATACAACAAGTATAACATAACATGAAACAATATATAGAAGAATAGAGATACATATAGAAGAATTGTACAACAGGTTTGATTATTTTATCACCTTGCATCAACAAAGTAACAAGGGTTGTATAAAAGAATCTAAGAAACATTTAGCAAATACAATACAGGAGAAGCACACTGCAACATGAAAACACATAAAAGGCTACCATGGAGTACAAGCCAATCAAGCGCATCACCTATTCTCCCCATCTTGGTTTATATCATTTAGGGAAGGTGGGTAACTTGCAAGAGGGAATATATCCAACACAGTAGGAATAATAGCCAGTTCCAAACAAGGATCCTCTTGAGAATCACGATGTTCGATACTAGGTGTAATGATCAGTTGTGTGGAAAGCATATGAGTTAAATCAGTATCAAGATTAATAGTCTCATATTCATAATTAGCATCAATAGGATCATCAAGAGTATCTTCTTCATCAAGATTAATTGAAAGAGAATCTAAGATGTGAATGGAATCGTCATAATTATTCATCTTAACACCATTATTAAAATTAACTTCCTCCAACACATCAGGAATAGGGTGGTGAAAAGAAGGTAAAGAATTTCAAAGAATAGAAGCATAGGCCCTAGCATGAGCTCGATGCTTCTTATGACATTCATTGGAAGATTTTTTACATTTTGTCTTGTTTGAAATATGTTGAGAACTGGGAGGAACAACAACGGGTTCCTTCATAGGTTCTATAGGAGGATTAGTAGGACTCTCAGTAGGTTGAAAAGCAACACTAGGATTTTTATTAATAGAGCTAGAAGCAATGGATAAAGGAGGTATGGAAGGCATAGGTAAAATACCATGATTAATATCCATCTGAGGCATGCTTAAATCAATAATCTTGCAATGTTTATAGGCTTGATATGAGCGAAAAAGGTTATCAGGTCTAGAAGAACATGAATTAGGTAATGAAGGCCAAAAGAAGTCAAGGGTAGCACAATCCTTATGCCTAGAAGGTTGATATAAGCTATGATTAATCATATTCACATCTTCATCATGAATGGACTTAATACACTTATGGATAGGAGAATAAATTGCATGCATGGTAGTCAACCAAGGAAAACCAAGCTTAACTTGAAATTGATCAGAAGTACGAACAACGACAAATGTAGTGTCCACCACTTTACCACAAATTTCAACAGGTAAGTTAATAGAACCAAATGATGGATAGAGAAAACCATTACAAGTTTGAATCCACACATCAGATGTATCATAATAATCACATTGTAAATTATTCATAAAAAGGTTCTCTTCAGTGATGACATTAACTAAGGAAGTAGGATCAACAAGACAAGCACGCGTAGGTATCTTAGAAATCCTAGCATAAATGTAAAGGGGACCATAAGGAGCTTTAATGGTCTCAAAATCATCAAAGGTGATCAAGAGTTCCCTAGGTCTTTTATCCTTAGGTTGTTTTCAAGGTTTAGATTGAGGTTGAATTTGAAGTTGAGGTGGAGGCGAAGGATATTGAACAATAGGTTGAGATGAAATAGTGCACTCCACATGGTTAACAATATGGTTGAGATCATCCATATTTGAATCATAAACAATATCCATAGAAGATGGTTGAGCAATGGTATTAGTATCATGTGAAGGTAAAGGAGTCGTATAGAGTTGGAGATTTTGATTAGGAGGAGAGACATATTTGTTCCACTACCATCAAAATGATCAATAGATAAAGCATTAGAATCAATTAAATCATGAACCTTATGTTTTGGGGAATAACACTTCTCAATATCATTGCCATTCTGATGATGGTATTGACAAAAGGCTTTGGGATCAAAGGATTTTTATGCCATTGTAGTAGGAAGAAGAGGTCTAATAGGAGGCAAAGTAATCATATTAGCAGTTAAGAATTTACTCATAATAGAATACAAAGATTCAGAAAGAGGAGTAAACATACGATTTAAAGAAAAAGCAGTGGATGTAGAAGTGGCATTGTGGGATACAACAACAACTTGGTCAGCAACTGCATTTTCTTGTTTATTGATTTTAACATAGTTGTTAGGCTTCTACAACTTGTTGGGATTAGGATCGGCATCACTCTTATCAACTAGAATAGGATCCATTGGAGTGTTTCTCTCAAATTCACTCAGTTGTAATTGATAATGATGAAGCACTGCACAAATTTGTTGAAAAGAGGTAAATTCAGTAAGTAGAATCTTATCTCTAATATCCTTTTGCAAATGTGAAATAAGCATATGTTGAATATCAATCAGGAAAAGGATAAGAAATCTGAGCATACAAATGCTTAAATCTACCAATAAATTCAGTCAATTTTTCCTTAGTATTATGTTTACAATGCATCAAATTAGTTAAGGACACTTGCAGACCAATGTTATTTTGGAATTGTTGGATAAAGGTATTAGCAATTTTTGGAAAAGAATCAATAGAATAAGGAGGCAAGGAACAATACCATTGGAAAGCCTTATCACAAAAATTCCTAGCAAATAGCTTAGCCAAAATCCTATGGTCATGAGAATAGTCACTATAAAGGATTTGAAATGTTTTAACATGAGTGACAGGATCTTCCTTACCACTGTAATTCTCAAGGTGAGGCATATTGGCTTGCTGAGGGAGAGAAGTGTGAATAATGTCTATGGATAAAGGACTACCCATTTCACATGTAGGAATACTAAACTTGGATTGAGTTAAGGATGCAAGTTGTTGTAAAGAGGACATAGTTTGAGCCAAACTAATAATTGTGGAATCATTAGAAGAAATAGGAGGCATAGAAACATTAAGAACACTAGGAAAAGTGTAGGAAGTAGAGGGAATAGAAGACACAACCAGTGGAACACTTGGAACCACAGTTGGAAGAGGATTGGAATAGGCAAAAGGAACACTATGGTAAGAAGGTTGTGAGGTAGGTAAAAATACTGGTGGAACACTCATACGAAGAGATGGAGGTGGAAGATTTGAAGTTATAGGATTGGAAAATGTAAGAGATCTAGTAACTAAAGGAGGAGTATAAGTAGGATTACTAGGTAAAGGAATCGAAGAAGGTTCCACACTAGTGACAGGAGGAGTAAATCCCAAATCTTGAGCCTCTTGAGCTAAAGGTTTAACACTTAAATGCACAAGATGAGTAATACCACACAAGAGATTAATGCCTTGATCAGTATCATGAAGTAATTTCTTAAGAGCCTCTATAGCTTGAATAGAATCTTGATTATGGTTTTATTGAATAAGCCAATTTCCCATTTTATCAAGTTTAGTTGACAATTTTTGGACTTGTTCAAGAGGAAATCTTAAAGCATCATCCTCATCATGAGATGATTGAGAAGAGTTATGCTCCGTAGAAGGATTGGAATCATGAGTGATCAAATTGTCATCTGGGATCCTAAGGAAAAGAGAGGAAGACTCAGGACCAAAGGAACCTATAAGTTTATGACTTCTTCTAATTGGGATATTATAGGTAGGACTAGAGGTAGTAAAGCTCATACACCAATGCAATGTAAATGAACTAAACTATGAAAATATAAATGCAAGAACATACAAGAAGGATAATCTAATATGCATGCAAGATCTAACATGAAATGTAAATCTAACACCAAAAAGAAAGAGTTGTCTATCACGGGTTCACCAAAATATAATATATAAAATGGATGGTCATGAAAATGTAAGATAAGAATAATGATGTGGGGTAGCAATTGAATGTATTGTTATTATTATTGGATAAATTGTATTGTTGAGATAGTGGAGAAGGTAATATTTTTCTCTTAGCCCCAAATTTCAAAAAGGAAAGATCCACTTTCATCAATCATAAGAAAATGGTTAATGCACAAATGCATCAATCGATCAGAAATAAGAAGGAAGAAGAAAGCCTTACAATCCCAAATAATGGATAAAGAGTATATAATGGAATTAACTGATACCTTAATTGAAATGAATTGAAGACAAGTACTAACTTGAAAATATAGCAGATCTAGAAAAGCTTGTTTTCTAATGTTTTTGTCAGGTTTTGGGAAATTCTGCAACCAGATCTGGAACAGAAATGCAGAGATGGACAAAACCCATAAATATTTCCATTTTTTAGTCGATTCGACCTTGACCTCTTTGGTGGGGCACAATTGTGCCCCAAAATGTTTGACCTTGACCTACACTTCTCTGATGGAAATTATGTTCGTGGATCCCAAAAGTTGGCCAAAAAGGGTATTTGAATCTAATCTAAAATTCATTGTCATGTACCTGTACCTACAAGAAAAATGGTTTTGTTTGTTGGGGAGGGGTTTGCCATGGTCAAACCCCAGTTTTGGAATTAACCTTAAAGTATAATTTAAATTTTATAAATAAACAAAGAAAATAAACAAATTCACCTTGCTTGTATAGAAGCCCTTGTGGAGGATTCAAATCCTTGGATCCACAAGTATGTATGCTCCAAAAGAATGCAGAATGGAGAATTTAGGATGTAGGATGTCTCAAATCATTTTCTTGTATATCTTCAACACCAATATTGAATGAATCTTGAAATAGGAAGAGGCTTGCATGGATGTGGATGGAGAAATCTTCAATAAGAGGGCTCCGTAGAGCTTGAATCCTTCAATAGCTACCAATGGATCTCCTTGATGAATTGAATTGTTTAATGAGCTTGAATTCTTGAATGCTTGAGATTAGATGCTTGCTTCAATAGATCATGCATAGAGTTGTCTTTCACACTTAGATTTCACTTAGAGAAAATGAGAAGAGAAGGCTTCCTTATATATGAATCTAGGGCACAGTCTTCTAGAGAGGCCTAAATAGGAGAATTAAATTCCAATTAGACCTATACCCTTAGAAGTGGACTTATATTAAATATAATTTCAAGATTTGTTGCCTTGAAGATCGAAACAGCTGACCCAGAAGTAGGAATTAAATCTTTCTGAAGCCCGACATCTGGAAACCCTAGAAACATGAAATCTAGACCCTAGGTCAAAGTTGAGGTCGACTCTGACCTAGGTCAGGGTCAAGGTCAACCTTGACCTAGGTCAGGGTTGAGGGCTACCTAGACCCAAAAGGTCAACCTTGACCCTGAGGTCAAGAATCTCAGGTCTACAGTTTAGGATGCCAAAAATAGGCCGAAGAGAAGTGGAAAAGGAGGTAGAACAGATATTTCATTGAATTATATATATATATAAGCCTTGTTAAGTCGGCTTAAATAACCTTCCAAATAAATAATAAAACTTAATTCTATTAGCTGCATATAACCAATTAACCATAAAATGTAACTATTGTTAGTCAAATGACACTAGAAAAGCATTACTCGGTTAACACTGTAATCCTTCAATGTTCGACCGTTACTGTAATGCCTGAGTGAACTCGGTTAGAACTGAAAAATCAATTTGGTCTTCTTCAATGCCCAAGAGAACATGGCATACATTTGTGTAACATCACTACATTTGTGTAAACATTAATGACAATACACAATTGAATAATTGTCATCAACAGTTGATGCTAAGGAACTTGAGGAAATGTCAAAAGAAAAGGAAATTATTGTTAATTGAATGACCTGAATGACATTGTTAATATGGTTTTTGAGTCTCCTTATCATTCTAGTAATCACCTTGATGTCAATGTCCACACTTCCCCTATTGAGGTGAAAATCCCCCCTTCTTGTTTCCAGGCTCAAACTATTGAATTGCAAAATAGAAGTAGTATTCTGGAGAGTGTTGTCATGATTTATGATAACTTCAAGAAGGATCATAAAAATTCTATTCATTCCATCTGCAAGGTTATGAACAGGTTTATGCATAGATATTTATTTGGTGTGGTCAGAGGAAGAAGAAAACATAAGAAATTTTCAAGGAAACTGCATGAGGATTAGGCCAAAGATGAGAAGCACGTCAAGGAGAATAATGAAAATTTGCACTCTTCTGTCAAGACCATATCTAAGGACTGGGACAAGATTGCTAGTATTTTTATAATTAGTTATATTTTATTGTTGGTTTTTTGTTCCGTCTTCTAGGTTTTTCTCTATGATTTTTTTAAAGTTATGTTTTGTGTGGTCTTCACAACATGTCTACTATTTGATAAACTTTGAAAACTTTGTGATGATGTTTTCTAGTAGTTTCTACAATACTGGTAGTTTTAGTGATTTAAATTGGATAGTTGATGTTAACTTTGACTATGTTAAATTGAGTAGTAGTAATAGTGGTAGAAACTCTTTGAAGATGTTTTTTAGTGCTTTTGGTTAAGTTTTTGGGTGGGGTTGTTATGCTTTCTCTCGGCTGTCATGGCCCTAAGTAGGATTTCTTTTGTTGCTTCCTAGTGTGTTTCTAGCTGTTATGAGATCAGGGCCCTTTCCCTCCTGACTTAATCAAAAACAAAAAGGGAAAGGTTACAAAGGCACAGTCTCCCTACTTTATTATGAGTAAACATGCAAAGGTTGGAAGCTAAGCCACATATTATAGATGCCACATTATACATTCAAGGATAGTAAGTAATGATAAAGATTCCTTACAAAATAAAAATTTACAACTTGAAAACTTTCTCAATGCTTGTAGATACACATATACATATGTTGTCTCTTTTTGGAAAATACTAGGTTTTAGATGATTCTTCCCCCACAGATCGTATAGAAAGTGTGCCTTATAAGATTCGACATGATCTGATGAAGGTGGCTCATGCAAAAGCTTTACCAAGTTGACAAATGACAATGGTCATAAGTCAGTTACCCTATCCTTTTTCCATTTTGGGGTGGTAGCAACTTTCCTTTTTATCTAGCCTTTGTAGAGTCAACATTTTTACCCAGTTGAGAAAGATCTTCTCAAGATTCTCCCTTTAAATAGGCATGTGGTGGCAAGTGTGCTGTGAAATGGGTCCCACATCCAATTTAGAAATAAATGTAGGGTGATCCCACAATAGTGTGTCCCACTTTTTGGGACAAAGGATTTCGGACTTTCTCCAAAAAAACAAATTTGGTGGCTTTGCACGAAGCCACTACTTCACGCGAAGTACCCTACATGGATGCACTAGTAAATTTGACCTCAAATTTTGACGATAATTGGTCAAAATTTTGATAGTAATTGGTCAAATTTACGACCAAAACTTTCGTCGGTCTTTTTTCGTCGAATTTTCGACGTATTTATAATTAGTCGAAATTTTGACCAACAAAAAGGTCAAAATTTTGACTATAGCCCAGGCTTAAAACCGCTGCCATTTTTTAGTGCATTGGTCAAAATTTTGACCAACACTTTCACCAACGATTGGTCAAAATTTCGACCAATGCACTAAAAAAATGACGAGAATGCCATGCTTTCCACCAAACCAATGGTCGAAATTTCAACCATTGGATTGGGCGAAAGCATGGCATTCTCGTCGTTTTGTTAGTATATTGGTCGAAATTTTGAACAATCGTTGGTGGAAATTGGTTCTAGTGTTGGTCGAAATTTTGACCAATAGTTAATTTTTAAAAAAAAAATTAACATTAGGATCATAAATCATAACTTTGGATCATAAATCGAAGATTCCAACATTTTCGGGATGGGGATGGCTGAAAAAAAACCAGAGATGAGTCCCCAGGTAACGTAGGATCAAACATATTACAGCCACCCAGCCAGGAACAATATCTTCTGTTTAAAGAGTATCGAATTGCTTGCAGGAATTAATATTTGTTAATATATTATGTCAATAATATTAAAAATTTATCGCACTAGTCCAAATGTGGGCAATGTTGAACCAAGTACCATATCAATTTTACACAAAACAAAAAGAAA
>MU223269.1:4198380-4210269 GCA_018584345.1 Thuja plicata
AAAGAATTCTTATTGGAAAACGCATATCTTACTATAGGGGACACTTAGTCTTTTTTACAAACTATTTAACAAACTCTTTTATCAAATTCGATTTGACCTGCACGGCATTCACTCTGTCAGCTTGCACGGCATTAATTGCAGGTTTAGACGTTGCCGAAAAGTATCGGCAATGGTGAAAAGTACAGGCGGGAGACTGGGTTGAAGGGGAAGGTAACGGCAACGGCAAGGACACGGCGAACGGCGAACGAGGTGCAAATTTTCGCACTTTTAGCCATTGCCGACAAAACTAGTCAAGATTTGCACAAAAAAAAGCGAACTAGTCAAGATTTGCACAAAAAAAGCGCGCCGACACATGGAAAATATTAGTACAGATATGCGAACCGCGACCACCGCCAACTTCCACTATTCAAATTTGAAACTACCCACTCAGTCAATTGACGAGATCCACCATGGCCTCCCCGCAAACAAATACTATTTTTTATTGTCTTTTGCTCGCATTTCACATTGAATACAGTTCATCACAATCAAATGACCTCTCAAAAAGGCTGCAAAGAAAAAAAAAAAGCTTGATTCACATTACGAGGATGGTACCCATTCCTTATGGACAATATTTCACCTCCACACTTCACTATTCAACGAGAGTTATCCAAGTCTAAATCAACTGTTTTCACTTTAATTTTAGTTTTAATTACTGAATATATATATATATATATAATTTAAAGCATTTTATTTGTATAGTGTGCTGATTTGTAAAGAGAGGGATCAATTGAAGTGAAAAAAGACTTGTTTAATCTTTAATTAGACATTTTAAAAATTAAAAAATGTAAATGTAAATTTTTATTTAAAATTATTTTATTTGTAGCATGTACTTGTTTGTTGGAATTGACCTGGAATTGGAATTGACTCATGGAATTGGAATTGAGAATTCAATTTTGAGAAGGGAAACCAATTCCTCTTTTCCAATTCCAGGTCAATTCCAGCAAACAAATGGGCCCTAACTAATTATTATTAAATTGTATTTTTTATGTCATTGATTACAATTTTAAGAGTATAAATACCATTCATATATTAGTTAATGTATAAAATAATAATTTATTTATTTTTAAAATTACATCTATATTTGTTTTTTTATTAAAATTAGAACTAATATTTCAAAAATGAAAAATAATTAGGATTGTTAAATATCTTTCCATTAATAAATGATACATAAGTAATTTTTTTTTGGATAGAGGTAAACAATTTTGATCTAGAACTATGAAATGAGGAGGTATAAACAAGGAGATGAGAGATCATCTACCACATGTAAATGACCAAAATAAACAAAAATACTTTGAATGTATTTCAACTTTAATATCAAGAACAACAACATTATAGTTTAACTATCATCATATGCCATATAAACCATTCCATGTAAAAGTTCACACCTAAATTAATATAAACCATATGACACAAGGACAACATGAAAATGATGGTGAACAATTTGTTTTAGAATATAAGAATGGTGTGAAACGTGTTGAATAATGTTGGGAATCACAAATAATAATTGTGACATGCTAAGATCTAAAATATTCAAAGATTGTGCACCTCATTGAATAAATTTGCATAAAAGGAAAGACAAAAAATATACTTAATATTTCAATTATGAATATATAATAAAATTTTATTTCTATTAATATAATTATATTTAATTACCAAATGATAATTAACCAATCTTAATAAATGAATGAGGAAATGGTTTTAAAAAATAATATTTTTTCAAGAATATATATACACACATAAATATACATATATGATTTTAAATGGAAATTGCATATATTTTATTTGATTGTTTATTAGATTTAATATAGAATTTATAAAAAATAAAATTTATAATTAATTATGTTTTACTAATATAAATATTTTAAATATATCTATTTAACATCCATCTTTATTATATTTACATATGTAAAATTATTTTACTAAATTTTAGTATCATAAAGGAGAGCGCTTAATTGAAAAAGTTCACGAGAATTCTCATAATCTCACATTATACAGATGAAACAAGTTTGTAGATGGAAAATGTATATTTTTTTAATATTGTTATTTTATATGTTCGTCTTTATTTTATAATTTTATTTTGTCAAAAAAATATGAACAAGTTTGTATATGAGTTTTTTTTTTTTAAATATTGTTATTTTAAATGTCCATCCTTATTTTATAATTTTATTGTCAAAAATACAGTCTTTATTAATTTTTAAAAATACATCATTGAACTACCATTGTAATTATCTCTATTTACAAAATAAAAAATGTAAGTTTTCTTTTCTTTTAGTTGTTTATTCCAAACATTTAATGTTTAAAATAAGGTTTTTTTTTTTCAATTTGTTTATTTTAAATGGAGGAATCCAAATTCAAATCTCCAAAACATTGTTTTGACTTAAACCATCGTTTTATCGCGGGTATGATAAAAATTAAATTCAATGACAGACCTAGCATACATAGAAAATATCTTTGAAAATCTGGGATTGATGATTTTCCATGTTCAATTATTCCAGGCGTTCTGAATAATAGATTTATAAAAATTACTGTTGTATTATAGTTACAATTAGAGTGCCGATAAGAGAACCTGTAAACTTTCTTTTCTCTGATCAAATTCATGGCGGAATCATAGTGTGGAAGAAAACGCATCTAAACTCGACCCATTCTCTCGTAAAGCAGACAAAATTCTGAGAAGCTGATTAGCATAACGCTTCGTTCTCTGGCCGCACTCCATCTGCAACACCACCAGCAACTTCTCGAAGGTACCCATCTCCACTATTTCTCTCAGCTTCTCTTCTTCCCCACAATTGAAACAGATCGCCAATAAAATCCTCACGCCATAATCAGTAGCATTCTCCGAAACAACAAGCAAGCTTCTGACAACAGTGGGCACGGCCAGAGCATACGCCACAATTGCGCACCGCCCTTCAGAAGTCGTAGAAAGAGCCTCCAAAATAGCCAAAGAAGGCTCAGCCATTGATCTATCTGCGCCTGGAAGGAGCTCAATTAAAGCCGCAACAGCGCCCTCAGTATTCGCTATCCTACCCCTGTTTTTAACCACGCCGCACAAGGGAAGCAGCGCTCTGAGACCGACCCGTACAGCGGCAGGACACAAGAGATTCCGCTGAAACAGAGCCAAAAGACCGTCGGTTATGCCGTCCATAGAACCGAGTTCCTTTGCGGCGGACTTATCCGCATTCGCGAGGGTTTCCACCAAGCCCGCCGCACTTATTTTCGACTCCAAATTTCCCTTAACGAGAACCCATTCCAGAGTTCGAATCGCAGGAACCCTGGTGAGCTCTCTTTTCGCACTAAATTCCTCTACAGGAAACGCCGTTATGGCGACCACGGCTTCTTGCGCGGCGTCTCCGTCATCTTCAGGACGGAACCGTTGGAGAAGCCTGATCAGAGACTCTATAACTCCCTCGGCTTTCAGGCACCGTCTGTTTCTCTCGTACCGCGCTAAATTTTTGAGGGTTCGGATCGCGTCAATTCTGCCCGAGCTCCGGTCGTCAATTTCGCGTATCATTTGACGCACCGTAGCAGGCTCCGCGAGGGGCTCGGGGAAGTATGCTTTCGAATCGGCGCTAAAACACCATTTGTGAATGAGGCCACGAAGCGTGTGATTGGGAATAAGGTCCTGTGTCTGCACAAGCTGAGCTGTCGCAGGACAAGTGTTATTGCCCTGTTCGAACCATTTCTCAATTGACGGTCTGTCGTATGTGACGCCCGTGCACAGGCTGACGGGATCCGTCATTAGTTCCAGCGAGATCGGGCATTTGAATAATGGCGGAACGCCATTCTGGAGCTCCTCCTCCTTTGAAGGCATCTTCATATTTTCGCAACGATTCTTTGTTTTCCTCCACCCGCCCATCATGTCTGCAACTTTATATAGTAGCTAATCAGATTCACCGTCCACAAGACTGACCCGGATGTTTTACCATGGAATTTCTAGAGTTTTGTCTCATTTCACTTTGGCTCTTCTTCTGATTTATGTTTTTTTTTTTTTTTTCGTTCAATCGGCCGACATTGTGGAAAATGATGCCTCTCTCTGCTTGACTTTGACTGTGGATTAATTACGTGCAACGACCAAATGTTCGTTGTGCGACTGGGTTAATTGGATGACGATCATTGAAAGGGGCGTGATGATTTGCGGCTGAGATACGCTTTGCACACGTCGAAATGGAGAGTGCCGTTAGCGTTTTGTCTTCGAACTTCGAGAAGGACTCTTCACGTGTGGACGACCGTTAGCGATGGAAATTGGAATGGCACAATGTTTTAACTTTAATATCTGTCACTGCTTAAATGGCGGGCACTTCCAGAATTTTAGACGTCACGGCACTAGGGTAAAAATGTTGATGGATAACTTAACCATGGGGAAGTCGGGAGAATACTTTGAATATGTTAACATTAAAGGACGAAAGGGCTCATTTGACTGGTCGGACTTTTGACCACGAAATTTTTGTGCCACATGGAGGGCCTACCTACTTACACTTTAAATTTCATTTTTTCCATCTCCATATTTTTGAAGGAAATTATTTGCAAGTTGTATATACACTGTTTTATCTTATTGGAAAATAATTTGTGTTTTATATTTATGAAAGATAACTTTTATCTTGCAAACTCAGGTTGCAAGTTGTATAATTGAAGTTTAGGAAAAAGTTGCAAGTTGTATATTTGAAATTAAGGAAAAAGTTGCAAGTTGTATAAAGATGTTTTATAGGGTTGGAAAATAATTTATTTCTTATTTTATATGATTGAAAGATAATTTGTGTTTTATATTTATAAAAGATAACCTTTATTTTGCAAATTCAAGTTGTAAGTTCTATAATTGAAATTTAGGAAAAAGTTGTAAGTTGTATATTTGAAGTTTGGAAAAAAGTTGCAAGTTGTATATTTGAGGTTTAGGAAAACTTTACAAGTTGTATAAAAGATGTTTTATATGGTTGGAAAATAATGTATATCATATTTTATATGGTTGCAAAATAATTTATATCATAATATATTCATTTGAGTCAAAATTTAAGAGATAATTTAGAGTGCGTGTGTGTGTGAGAAATTACACCTTCATGAAATTAGGATCAATAACAACAATTCTATGGAAAGAAAATACAATTTTAATCTAAGAATTGCAATTAAATCCATGACATCTCATAGTTCCCTATCTAAGCTTTGTTAAGAGAGCTCTCAGCCTTAATCTCTCTCAAGGACAATCCTTGAATGAGAAAAATTGATATAAAATGCTTAATCTAGCTCAAATGCTCAAAGATGTGTGTGTTTTCAATTCAAATACTCATGATTCATGCTCTCAAATCAACAATTGCTTCTCAAAATGATCAAAATGCTATGCAAATGCTCATTATGTTCTAAATTGCTCACAAATTGCCTATAATAAGGATGCTTTGCACTTGAATTTCTAGAATATGAAATGCATAGAAAATGGCTTGTATTTATAGCAAATTCTCAAAGGTAGGGGGTAGAGTGAATTAATCATGGATTAATGTTTGGTTGAGTTTGATCCCTCAAATGGTTTCAAATGGGGGACCATTTAAATGGTTGTCCTCAAAGGGTGGGACAAGAAGACAAAATCCTCAATTCTCATTGGTTGATCAATTTGAGTTGAAAGAAATTAGGAATTATTTAATTCAATCATTTAATTAATTTAGCCATGTAAGGGTGAATGGGTTGGATTTGATTTTTCATTTAAAACTATACAATTAATTGATTAAAATTAATTATATAATTTGATTGATCCCTCTTAGGCTTAAATTTGATTATTTGATTTCATGATTATTTAATCCTTTGATTTTAATTTATTTTGTCCAATTTGCTTGATAAATGTCCATTTGAATAATTTTAATCCATTTTGATGCATTTTGATGAGATTTAGGGCAATTGGCTTAGATTTGCGAATTTCAATGATTAAGAGACACCTAGTCAATTTTAGGTGTCTACAAATGCCCCTCTTTGAATTGATGTGCGAAGCACATTGATTCAAAGAAAACTTGATGTCCTGATCATTAATTTGATACTGATGTCTGATTGATTGACTGATGCAAAACCTGATTGTTTGAAAACCTGATGTGAAACCCTAATGCAAAACCTGATGCAAAACCTGATACGAAACTTGATGTGAAACCTGATGCAGAACTTGATGTAAAACTTGATGCAGAATGCCCCACTGATAAAGTTTGAATTTTTAATGCCCCAGACTTGATGAAAAATGCGATGCAGAATCCCAGTTTGATGATATGATGATGCCCCCTTAGAAATGAAAACATGTTTGATGTTCTGAATGCCAAAATTTTGATGAAACTAATGATGAATAGATCCAAGATGATTTCATTTCTGATAAATAATGATGCTAAAAAAGATGTCAAAAGATGCCCTAGTATGCAAAAATGTGCAATGTAGTCCCATTGGGTCAAAAACATTCAAAAATTAGGGTAAAATAGCTTAAATAGGTTGAAAAACCAAAATTTACTATTTATTTTCACTTTTACTATTGAGATTTTTGCTCTGATCCTATGACAATTGACAGCGATGGTGGTCCCATTCGAGAACATCGGTTTGAGAGAGCGTGCCGTTATTAGAGACCTCCCGACTACGGACCTCCGGTGAGTGATTTCAACCTTCCTAGTGCATTTATTGCTCATTTATTAGCATTTATTGCAATTTTTTAATGCTTTTTAGATAAGTCATTGCAAAACGCCATGCAGGAAATTTTAAAAGCCGCCTTCGCGCGTTTTAAAGCCGCGTTGGAGCAATCCAGAGCCGCCTAGGACTTAGGTTAAAATTGTAACCCAATTAATTTTGCACCGCCTATGAAACCCTATCATTTCAAGGCTGCCTAGGATAGTTTGAAAGCCACCTAGGACTTTAAAAGGCCGCGTGCTGTGTAAAGTGTCACCTCCAATGATTAAAGTGCCGCATATAAAAATTTCAATGCCACAGGGCTAAAAAGTCGCATACACTTAGCCAAGTGCCACCTTCAAGAAAATATGGGTAAAACTAAAAAATAGATAGAATCAAATTGCCTTTGATTGAACATCTGAAAAGACTTGATTGATTTCCAAGCTAGAAAATGTACTTTCATGATGTCACTTAGTGTTTAGGATATTAGAAAAATCATATCGATGAATGATTGATATGCCAATCAGATTGATTAAAATGATGGCAAATTGATCCCTTCTCAAGATCTAGAGGTTAGGAACAATAGGTTGATGCACTCAAAATAGAGCAAGATAGATTTAATGTGTTTGATTGACTTAGAATGATCCACTAATAGAAAAACTAATATAATTCACGTTGTTTCAAAATGTAGGAACTTTACCGTAAGTTGCGAGTACAGGGTGTAGTGTCTTGGATCTTTGATTTGGTTGATGAGCTTACTCCTCTTGAGAGATGTACTATCGAGACATGTGGTCTCATTTTCCTACTTGATCTCTCTCGATTTTAGCTGAACCGAGGTCTATTAATAGCTATGGCAGAGAGATGGCACTCTGACCATAACACTTTCCATTTACCCCTCGGCGAGATGACTATCATGCCAAAGGATGTATATATATTGTTGAGGATCCTAACTCATGGAGAGCGAATATACTATGATTCAGTTTATGATGGTAGGGTAAAAGTACAAACTTGTGTCACACTTTTACAAAGGAAGAGGACCACGACGCGCAAAAATGTTAAACTTTAATGGCATAAAAGTGGCATTTGTGTTTAGAATTTGAAAATGATGTAAACTAATGAAATGTGTAAAATTGGATGTAGTTTATGCCTAGAATTTTTTTTATTTTTTTTCAATAAGCATTGACCGAGTTTTTTAATTTTTGAAGTCCTTTTTTTAATTGCTCAAAAAATGTTAAAAATGTAGGGTCCAGTTGCCTCCAACTAAATATATGCAAATAATCTTTTTTTCCTCTGATTTCAGAATATGTTTTAGATGACATGTATAGCTAGTGCATTAAAAAAGAAAGATTGGTTTTCGGTATATATTTTGTCTGTTATAACTATTCAAAGTCAGAGTTACCTGAAATTAATAGTTTTTTTGCTCCCTCCACATTTTCCCTAGCAAATCTAAAACAAATACAAAAAAAATTACATATTCTTGAAGAGGACTCTCTCCTCTAGTATTAAATATAAGTTGTAAATTTTTCTGACATGATTTGCTATTTTTTTAAATGTTTTGAACGAGCGTGTTCTTCACTGTTAAAATACCTACTTGGAGTTTTTTCAAATTATAATATATTATACGTAATCAAAACATAATAAAAATTATATGACCATAATCTAGACTTTGAGCTCTAAAAAAGGGTATATTTATATTTTAAAAATAGTTGAGTTTTGATAAAGAAATCAGTTGTCTAAGTGAGAAGTTTTGTAATTTTGAAATGTTTGCCTATTTGGCTGCCACATAGACAGTTTTGGCTAGAACTGGTTTGGCCAGAACTGGTTCGGCCGAACTAGTTTCGGCTGAACCCCTCTATATAAATATATACCAATTCTTCATCGATAGAACATAGTTAGCTTATATTTACTCATGAATTTTTGGCCGAAACTGGTCTGGCCGAACTAGTTTCGGTCAAAACTCATTTGCCACATCGATGCCACATGGTGCCACGTTTGTGCCACATATGTACGACCGAAAATATTTCATCCGAAACTATTTTGGCTAGAACTACGAAAATGGTCCTCAAGTGCGACACAGCTTCATACTTTTACCTGGCAGTGTATGTAGACGGGTGTTCAAAGACAACACCATTGAGAATGATTGCATTACTTGGGCACAGTTTGCTTCATTTCCTACCTTGCCAGCATTATTAGGAGTAGTCATTGGAGGATTGTTGCTTCCAAATAGGAGAGGTTGTGGCCTTACGGTCGGATGGGGCCGTATATTGGAGGACATGATTGCACATCCTCAGAGATTCGACTGGGGTTCTTGTGTGTTAGCCCAGCTTTATCATGATCTTCATGAGATTGTATATAGGCGCAGTGCATCTATCTCAGCAGGTGCGGTTTTACTACAGCTGTGGACTTGGGAGCATAGCCCTATCACCAGACTAGTCTCAGCATGAGTGCGGGCCTGAGGATATCCATATGCTTTTCTGTATGATGGTATGCTTGTCCAGCATCATCTGGGCAAGGTTGAGTTTTGGCGTCGTAATATTGATGATATCGATCAGGTCGTCTAGAGACCATATTTGAGCTGCGAGAGGTGGCAAGAGGATGATGACGAGTTTCCTTATATGTTTTCCCCTCGGTGGATGATTGGTCGATCACCAGTGTCTATAGAGAGATTTTTCTTCAGGAGAGTGCTCCATTAGTATGGCCGAGTACAGGATATGCCCCAGGGTATGACACTTTATGCCAGGGTACAGGAAGATAAATCCATGTGGGCAGCTCAGGTTGACTATCAGTATGCATGTGCACAGATTAATCAGCTTAGATTTGTGAGATGGGATCTGATGACACATGTAGATGATGCAGGGATGTCTACTGAGTATCGAGAGTGGTTCTTACGACATCGCTTTGTGAGATTTACAAATCCAGCTGAGCCTATCCCAGATGTTGATGATCTATCTGATGATGATGGTAGGGATGATGATGATGGCGATGGAGATGGTAGGAGACCTCAAAGATAGAGGTTCCAGAGAGCACCTAGGGTACAAAGAGCTGCAGGACCTTGGATGCGTGGTGGTCATGTTAGGGGCCGAGGTGGGGGATTTGGTCAGCCTAGACAGAGGCGAGTGCAGGTACAGGTACCTCCCCAGAGACAGGCTCTTGACACAGAAATAGACAAGTCCAGGTTGTGAGACAGGTTCCATTACAGGGATAGGTTCAACAGAGACCTCCATCTCTTCAGAGACATGCTCCTCAGGTAGATCCACAGAGTAGTATGGCACCGGTGATACTACAGGTTCCATTAGTGCCACAAGCACCTCAAGCCCCTCCAGCATCACAGGCACCTCCAATTCCTCCCATAGTGGATGGCTTAGTTCAAGATGTTCGAGGATTACAGGCAGGGATGATTGCAGTTATTGTACGATTATATCAGTTTTCTACTATGTTTCAGTAGTTCTTGGCTACATTAGGTCAGTTACTTACCAGTGCGAGCACTAGTCAGGCACCACCTTCCACACAGGATAGATCAGGTAACAGAGATCCTGATGGAGTAGGAGGTTCAGGTACAGGTATCGCTGGAGATGGATCAGGTGCCCCTACTGGGTCATGAGATAGATTGGGATCTAGGATATCCAGATATTGTATTGATGTATAATGTATTTTTTATCAGGACTTTGATATATGGACCATGTAATGATGTATCTTTGATATACAGATTTTCTATAGACATTTTATGATGGACATTTATGTATGATGATCTTTCATTGATTCCCCTTTGAGGATATTGTATTGAGATTTCTTTTATGCATGTCTACATGACTCTATGATGCATGTACTTCTATTATGCTATGGATGCAATGTCTTAGAGTAGGACATAGATAGATGGATGCAAATGATGTTAATACAACTTATTTCTATATGATTTTCTGATGTTATCATGATGTATGGATTATGCAATGCAATAATATGGATGCAATACTTAGTGCAATGGTAAAAATGAATGCAACTATCTTTTTGGGTTTTTGATGTATGCAACTTAATTTATGAAATGCAAAGGTTAACTGGTGATTGGGATAAATGACTAATGATTAATGTTTCTTTTCTTTTCTTTTCTCTTGATATGAATATATAATGAATAATGCTTAATACTATGAATGCAAAACATAGTCTCACATTGATGATTGGAACCCATTGAATTGATGTATAACCCATAGTAATGATGAACCCCTTTTAACTTGGAAATTCGCTAAAAGTAAAGGCCATTAAGCTAACATAGAAATGTAATTAATCTAACATGAAAATGCAATGCAACTAATTGTCCTTGAGGTTTGCGAAATAAATGCAAATAGATATATATTTTCATCATTGAGCATTGTGGAACTAGGAGTTGATACAATCCTTACTCCAGTGCCACCACGACCATAAGAATATGATGTTTGAATTATATTGAGATGATGTACTAAGAGGGGAGGGGTGAATCAGTACCTCTAAAAATTTTCTTGGTTAGCCCATTAACCCTTAATCATCAGTTTGTAAATTATCTTATCTAACTATTCATCTTTCTTTATGTATATGCAATCACATCATAAATTAATTAGTATGTAACCATAACATAAACATTCATGAAAATCGATAACACATGGCACAAGATATGATATCGCAGAAAACTCCTGTTAGGAAGTAAAAACTGCGGTGAAGACTGTTACCCACAAGAATTCACTATCTCCAGATAAGAAGGGGCCGATTAAGGCTTAGAATTGGTCACTTCTGATGACCTACCCTGTTAGGATTATTACAGTGGAGACCTATTAAGATCTACTTCATTTGAAGCTTTAGCAACACTACTAAGTGTGCACTCTGTTAAGAGATTTGTAAAGAACTGTTAAGTCCACCTTCTACAAAAGGATTTTTGATGTGATGCACTTGTTAGAATGCAACTACATAAGTCTTTGATCTGATGATGTATGCAATCTTCAATTGCTGATAAGCTTCATATATATAAGTAATCATCCTTCCATGATTGAATAATACCTTTATCTGCTCGTCGGTAGCCTCTATGTGTTCTTGACAACTGATGTGTTCTGTTTCTGACCTTTGCATGAATTATTCCTTCTGCTCTGTAGATGCTCTGCATGGCTATCAACAATAATGAATTCATAACTCACAATTGAGTTTGAACATCTATTTATACTAAATTAGGCTCAATTCTTGATTCATGCATCTCAAGTTAACTCTAGATCCAAGGTT
>MU223269.1:4217349-4232231 GCA_018584345.1 Thuja plicata
TTAAGTGTGCACTCTATTAAGAGATTTGTAAAGAACTGTTAAGTCCACCTTCTACAAAAGGATTTTAGATGTGATGCACTTGTTAGAATGCAACTACATAAGTCTTTGATCTGATGATGTATGTAATATTCAACTGCTGATAATAGATCCAATTAAGCTTCATATATATAAGTAATCATCCTTCCATGATTGAATAATACCTTTATCTGCTCGTCGGTAGCCTCTATGTGTTCTTGACAACTGATGTGTTTTGTTTCTGACCTTTGCATGAATTCTGCCTTCTGCTTCTTAGATTCTTTGCGTGGATATCAACAATAATGAATTTATAACTCACAATTGAGTTTGAACATCTATTTATACTAAATTAGGCTCAATTCTTGATTCATGCATCGCAAGTTAACTCTAGATCCAAGGTTTACAACTTGACCTTGATCTTTAGTTAGATATGTTTTAGATCCATTAGGATACATTAAAAAATTTACATAAAGCTTGCTTGACCATCAAGTTATGATTTAAAACAAATAAAAACTCTATAAATAGAATTACATTGCTTTATCCGTCATGTAAAAATCAGATCCACAATTTGCGGGTTCTCTAACTTACTGTCGGTTCTGACGGTCGGTTTTCTTGGTCGTTGATGTTCCTTTCTTGAACTTGTCGTCAGGTATGCCTTTTTTGTTCCTGTCAGGTTTGTTCTAAAAACTATCACCGGTGATGCTTGTAGTCGCCGGTGATGCTTGTCAATTATATACTTAGCATTTTTCATGACCTCTGTGTTCTGTCGGGTATGCTCGTTGTTCGTCGGTAATGCTTGAAGTCTGCCGGTGATCTCTGTAGTCTGTCGGTGATCTCTGTCAATGTTTTTCACTAAGTGTACTAATGGCAAAATAATGTCATCATATGAATATGAATTTCATCTCATTTGGTAACTGTCTACAAACCAAATACAATCCTCACTAGTTGAATGACCAACTATGGGAGTATGAATACCGTTTTAATCAGATTCAATGTTGCAAGTGGATGTTGGTATTAAGATATTGAAAATCTAAATAGCCAAGGTATCCTTTTGCGTGAACAAACAAAGGTTAACCCTCCTTATATGAATGTCCTTGATGGTTCTTTGATGACCATGTCCTTAGACAAATTCACACAAGTTAAAGAATCTCCCTCAAAATAGTCACACAGAAGTGAAGAAAAATATCATGTCTTCATTATCGCCAATCTAGTCGAAACATCATCGATTAGCTAAAAAGAACATGACTCAAAAAAAATCAATGAAAAATTCATCAAAAAATCCAAGTGTTTTGAAATGTATCAAGATTTTCAAAAATAATTCCAAACATTCTGATCAGTTAAGATTTGTCAATTTTAATCCTGATAAAATAAGTCAATGAAACTCAAGGATCAAGGTATAGGATCAAATTGTTCAGGGTTGAACAATGATATCCATCAAAGGTTCCAATATATCTCTCCTCTAAATCTGAAAATTTGCTTCTGATGTGTGACCAAAATGTAGCACTCTTGAATCCATTTAGTACCAAAATTCATGATGTTTGCCCCCAAGTGATAAATGTGATCAATGTGAAACGTAGGGAAAAATGAAACCTAGAATGCAACAATGTAGCTTTGAGACTTTATTGTGACTTATGCACAAATGACGGATGCAATGAGGATATGGAAAAATGAGATGATGAAAGGCAATATGTACAAATGTGACTAGGAAGACCTAAGGGACAAAAGGCGCCTGTTTTCAGGTTTTCACCTCTTGAGATTATTGTTTTTTTTTCTCTTTTTTTCTTTTTGTTTTGCTACCAAGGTGCCTATTGCTAGGTTTTCACCAAGGCACTTTTTCTCTTTTTCAATTTTTTTTTTGATTTTTTTTTTAAAAAATCATCAAGGCACCTATTTGCTAGGTTTTCACCAAGACAACATTTTTTTGATTTTCCAAATGTTTTTGCTTTCTTCATGCTCAATTTTCTCCTTTTTCTTATTTTTTGCTTTTCCAATATTTTTGGCTTTTTGAACTTTCTGATTTTTTTGTATTTTTGACTTTTCTCCTTTTTTTTGTATTTTTGACCTTATCTCATGTACAAAGGTGATGTTGACTCATCTGATACTCTCAACTTATACTCTTTCCTCTGATACTCTTTCGTCTAATCAGGTGTGAAACCCCTTAAGATGAATGCTATTGATAGGTTCTTGCAATTTATCACCATCACAATCGGCCAGTTTGTAAGTCCCTATTCCAAAAGAAGAAACAATCACAAAAGGACCAAGACAATTTGCTTCCCACTTTCCTTTATTTTCTCTATCAACCTAATTTTTTGGATTTTCTCTCAATACTAAATCTCCCAATTTAAAGGTTCTTGGTTTAATATGCTTGTTATAGTTTCCTGAGATGCGATTCTGATACACTTTCAAATGATCATAAGCTTGAGTTTGATGTTCCTCCAACATCTCCAATTTTTGAAGTCGGGCGACCCTATAATCCTCATCTGTAATCAATCCATGTAATGACACTCTTAAGGATGGTATTTTAACTTCTAAGGGTAGAACAGCTTCGGCCCCATAAACCAATGAAAAAGGTGTAGCTCCTGTCAGGGTGCGAATACTAGTTCTATAAGCCCATAATGTTGGATTGATTTGAAGGTGCCAATCTCTTCCTGACTTACCAAATGATCTTTTAAGAATTTTGAGGATATTTTTGTTGGTAGCTTATGTCTGTCCATTACCTTGGGGATAGTAAATGGATGAAGAGTAATGAGTAATATAGAATGTGTCACAAATTTCATCTACATCCTTGTCCTTAAACTATTTTCCATTATCCGTAATGATGGTGTGAGGAATGCCATATCTGCAAATGATATGACTAAGAATGAACATGGAAATTTTTTTCCTTGTTGTAGTTGTTAAAGGGACGGCCTCAACCCGTTTAGTGAAGTACTCCGTTGCAGTGAGAATGTCTTGTGTCCATTTGAAGAAGGTGGATAGCTCATACCAATCAAATCAAAACCCCATTGATAAAATGGCCATGGTGTGACAAATGGGTGTAACTCTTGTGCTGGTGCATGGATCATGTCTCCATGGTATTGACATTTTGCACAAACTTTGACAAACTAACAAGAATCTCTTTCTAAGGTTTTCCAAAAGTACCCCATGCATAAGATTTTCTTAGCTAGGTTTAAACCACTAGAATGTGACCCACAAATCCCCTCGTGAACATCTTTTAAAGCTAATTTCGATTCATCTTCCTCTAGACATCTAAGGAGCATTCCGTCAAGACCCTTACGATACAATGTGTTAGAAAGAATGGTATAATGAGCCACTTGTCTTATGAAATTTCACTTTTGGGCACGGGTTTGATCTATAGGTAAGGTTTGGTCTTTTAGGTAGGAATAAATGGGACCATACCATGGTGAGTCATGTCCATTTAAAAGGGCAATAATCTAGGTATCAGGTAGGTCAAATGCTGGTTTAACCAATTCTTCCACCAAGAACTCATACCTCGCATTTTGATCGGGCATTTGAAGCAATGATGCCAAGGTAGCCATTGCATCCGCTGCTCTATTCTTGTCTCTTGGGATTTGTTCAAAAGTAATCAAAGCAAAGTACTTTTTCCAATCATCAACCAATTTCTTGTAAGGCATCAATTTTTTGTCCTTGGTATTATACTCATCATTGACTTGATTGATAACTAATTGAGAGTCCCCATAGACTTGTAATTCTGTGGCATTCCATTCTAAGGCCATCTTGATACCTATGACCAAAGCTTCATACTCTGCAATGTTGTTTGTGTTAGAGTAATCATTAGTTTTCTTATTAATTAAATCATGTTGATTTAATTAGTTAAGTTATTACTCTTTAGTGCTTAAGCTTTCTCTTAGGTGCATTAATAATTAATTCTTTTATTAATTATTAATATGCAACCTAGATTTTTTAGGCTTTAGGGTTTTGTTCACCTTTATAGATTGAACCTTGTAATTCTTTTTTCATTAATTCAGATTATAATTTAGCTCTCACATTTTGAGTAACTTATGAGTTCTTCTTTTTCCCTCTTTCTGCTTCTCTCCTGTAACAGGTTATTTTCATGCAGGTATTCTTAGCGTTCTTTGGATTTGTATCTCTCAAATTTTACATGGTATCAGAGCCACACTACTGGTGCCTGGTCTGGGGTTTGTGAAGCTGTGATTCGAGGGCAAAAACCATAGCTTTTTGGGGGTTTTTTTCTTCATTCTAGAAGAGACTCTTTTTTTTGGAGCACTTTGAGCTAAAATAGACACCACCATCATGCTCAGAAGGTCTGGGAGAGTTAATTTTCATATAAATTTTGTCATTTTTGGCCACAGGAGCCTTTGGGAAAAAATTTCTCTCTCCCAGGGCGTATGGCTCAAATTTCAAGGTGAAAAATAAAATTAAAATTTAAAAAAAATCATTTTTTATTGATTTTTGCGTTAAAAAATAATGCATGTAGTGTTAAAAATCAACGCAGCAATGTTAATGGGCGCCGCCGTCAGTTAACCGCTAGGGGTTAACTTCTAGCGGTTAGCCTAACCGCCAGGGTTAACTCTCAAACCCTTTTGGAGCAGTTTTGGTATTTTGCTCATATCTTGAGCATACGACATCAGATTTTTGACATCCTTATATCATCGGAAAGATATTTTTGAGATCTATCTCATTATGTAGGTTTGATTTTATGGTTTCATAGTTTTGATGTCTGTTTTTCCAGTCAAAGTCAGAACTTATGTTTTTCATTCTCAAGGGGCATATCTTTTGCGTTCGAACTCCATTTTGTGCAAACAAATAGGCATTGGAAAGGTGTTGTAGTGATATTTCTATATTTACTATCTATTTCATTAGAAAATTTACCAAGTAAATTTCATTCAGATTTGTGTGTTTTTACACTTTGCTCAATTACTTGGACATTCTGGCACCTACATGGATTCTGTTTGCATGGGATGGGTTATATTAATTTGATCTAAATGCAGTAAGGTTAGATTTCTCAGTTTGTTTCATTTGAAGATTTATCATGGGTTTTTCTACTCACTCTTCAGTTGTTATTCTAGAACGGGGTAATTATGAGTCATGGGCAAAGGGTATACTTACACATTGTAGGTGGCTTAATATTTTTCCTTATTTGTATGATCTCATACCCAAACTAGCCACTTCAGAGGGAAACCTAGCATGGGATATTATTCGAGATTACATAGTAGGACTTATAGTGTCTAGTGTTGATCATGACACTGTGTTGGCTATATTAGGCATTGATTGTCCTCACCCACTTTGGACACGTCTTTGGGAGATCTATGGAGACCCCAATCTCTCTCCATTCCTAGAGGATCTTGCTTCAGATTGTCTCATACCCATTGCTTGGAGAGAGAATACACCCTTTGATCATGATACTTTAGAGGAGCTTGAGTATTTAGACACCCTTACATGTTCCGATGGATCAAAGGCTTGTCTCACAGTTTCCACTGTTCAGACTAAGACTTCATCACCATCTCCTATTGCTCCTGATTTTGTGCAACAAAAAATCATACATCTTCTAGACATAGATACTTTGGACTCTTATGTTGCAGACATATCTTTCTTGTTTGTTGAGTCTTATACTGCAGATTTGGAGGATTATTTTGAGGACATTCATCTCCTCTACCTTCACATTCAGGTTATCACTATTTTCCCACCATTATCTGTGCATTCTACGGTTGCATTTCAGGATTCTCCACATCAGTTTGGATTTGGCATCATCTTTTTCAGTTCAGACAAAGAGATTCTTGAGCATCCGATCATGGCACACATCCTGTGACAGATTAGTTCATCACTCTTCATAGTGTTTCTTCGACATCGTCCTTTGTATTTGTTTCTTCCCAAGGGGAGGAATATCATTTGCCACTTCAAGATCTCCTTTTGGATTCTACATCAGGAATCTACCATTGTGACAAGAGTTTCTTCATTTTGGGGGGACTTTGGTGTCTCATCCCTCTCTCATGGGGGGGCTGATTGTATTTATGGTCTTGAGAGAGTCTCTTGAACCATTTCTTTTCTGCATTTTTCTATCTCTTTTTGGGGAGGGGTTTTTCCCACTGGGTTTTCTTCTTTGTCTCTGGTTTACAGAGATTTCCTTATATTGGGTACCTGATCAGGCCTTGTTGTCGGGACCCATTTCCTGCTTTCATAGCTGTGCTAGGTTAGCTTACCCCCTGCGCTTAGCTTAAGGGGGGTGTTAGATTAATCATTATTTTTCTTATTAATTAAATCATGTTTATTTAATTAGTTAAGTTATTACTCTTTAGTGCTTAAGCTTTCTCTTAGGTGCATTAATAATTAATTATTTTATTAATTATTAATGTGCAACCTAGCTTTTTTAGGCTTTAGGGTTTTGTTCACCTTTATAGGTTGAACCTTGTAATTCTTTTTTCATTAATTCAGATTATAATTTAGCTCTCACATTTTGAGTAACTTCTGAGTTCTTCTTTTTCCCTCTGTCTTCTTCTCTCCTGTAACAGGTTATTTGCATGCAGGTGTTCTTGGCGTTCTTTGGATTTGTATCTCTCAAATTCTATAGTTTGTGCAAGGGAACAATAACTTGTAAGATTTTGAAATTGTGTAACCTTGAGGAGTGATCAAAAGAATGTCTGCCCCACTACCATTTTGGGTGTAAGATCCATCAAAGTATAAAATCCATGTTTTAGCTTCCACATTAACAATCTCAGAATCTAGAAACTCCACTTGAATTGGATGTGTAGATTCTTGAGGATAATCATCCAATTGATCTAAAATAACTTGACCTTTGATTTCTTTCCTATCAACATACTCAATGTTGAATTCACTAAGCACCATCACCCACTTTGCAATCCTTCCAATTAGAGCTATTTTGCTAAGTAAATATTTCAATGGATCAATTTTGGCTATGAGTTTCACCTTATGCATCAACATATAGTGTCTTAACTTTTGAGAGGTAAATACCACTGCTAGGCAAGCCCTTTCCATGAAGCTATAGTTTAATTCATATTTGATCAAAGTTCTACTCAAGTAGTAGATAGCCCTTTCTTTTCCTTCATTATCCTCTTGTGCCAATAAAACTCCTAAAGATTTTTCCATGGCTGAAATATAAAGTAATAAACTTTTGCCTTGAATAGGTGACATCAAAATGGGTGGATTCATCAAGTATGTTTTCAACAATGTAAAGGCTTTATCACATTCTTCATCCCATGTAAAAATGGTGTCCTTGTGTAGCAACCTTGTGAAAGAATAGCATTTTTTTGCCAATTGGGAAATGAACCTCCTTATAGATTGAAGCCTCCCTTGAAGTGACCTCATTTGACTAATGTTCTTTGGAATGTCCATATCCATTATTGCTTGTACTTTTTCAAGATCTACTTCAATGCCTTTTGCAGAAACAATGTACCCTAGGAGTTTTCCAGATTGTACCCCAAAAGCACACTTCTTTGGGTTGAGTCATACTTTAAATTGTTCTAGCCTTGTAAAAATATTTTCAAGTATGGGTAAATGATCTTTTCTTTCATGTGACTTAGCTAGAATGTCATCCACATAATCTTCTAGAAAGGTGTGCATCATATCATGAAAGATGGTAGTCATTGCTCTTTGATAAGTGGCTCTGACATTTTTGAGACTGAAGGGCATCACATTCCAACAAAAATTACCCCATGGGAATGTAACGGCTATCTTCTCTTGATCCTTAGGTACAATGCAAATTTGATTATACCCACTAAATCCATCCATAAGTGAAAACATAGAATGATTTGTAGTTAGATCCACAATAGCATCAATGCTAGGTAATGGAAAGTCATCTTTTGGGAAAGCAAGGTTTAAATCTCTAAAATCGGTGCAAACTCTTATGGATTTATCATGTTTGGTAACCGGTACAATATTGGAGATCCATTCAGGAGATCCATTCAGCATATGCAATTATTCTTATAAATCCCACCTTGTGTAGTTTTTCCAATTCTGCTTTGACTAAAAGGGCTACATGTGGATGCATTTTTCTCAATTTCTGCTTGACGGGTTTAACTTCGGGTTTCACATTAAAATGATGCATTATGAAGCTTGGATCCAATTCGGGCATGTTGGCATATGACCATGCAAATTTGACTTGTTTTTCTTGAAAGAATTCAATGAACTATTTCCTCTCCAAGGGACTCAAAGATGTTGCCAAGTGAATAAATTTAGGATCCACTTCGGTACCAATGTTAACCTTTTCTATAGGTTCAATGAGTATAGGTGATCTTTCATCCTCATGTGCTGGTAAGGTGTCCAACCTCTCTTTCTTAGGTGCCACAGTTGGGTTTTCACCTTCGGAAACATCCTTTATTTTTATTTTTTTGGGTCTAGCACTACCACATGGTGGTTTTCACCACTAGACCTTCTCATTTTTTTGTATTTTTTATTTTCATTTTTTGGATTAAGAGGTTGAACACCTACCCCTATCATCATGTCCAGAGTTAATTCATTGATGGAAGAATTTGGTTCAACTGCATTGAGGTATAGGGCCATTGCATTGTCATTTGGGAAGTATAGTAAGTCATTTGGCTCAAAAAGGTCCCAATCAATAAGTTTGGGATGCATCAAGGACAAGGATTCATTGGATGGTTTATCATTTGAAGTATTTAAGGACATGAATTTGTTGGAGGGTTCATACATTGTATCTCTAAGGTCTATTACATGTGCCTCTTCCAGATGGTTCATGGAAGAAGGATCAAAATCCTCTTCACTAGAGTCCTCTAAGATTTCCATGGGAAAGAAAGCATGTGGATTAAACACTAGGTTAGAATCTCCCACCATGAAGGTACCCAAGGTTCACCTACCCATTGAGTGTAAAGAGGTGCTTGTTCTACATTAGCTTGTTGAGGTTCACTTTATGTTTGAGTAGAAGTCAAACCTTGAGTCACATGTTCTTGAGTTTCAACTTTAGGAAGAGTTGCATAAGTGTGAATGGTATCAACCTCTATGTCATGGTAAGATTATTCAAAAAAAAATCCCACTCATAATCCCTAGAATCATCTTCACTTTCAGAACTAAGAAGGTGTATATGTGCACGAGAATCATGCATGGGACTTGAACTTTCTCCTTTATGCTGAAAACCCATGACGGCTTTCTCTTCTTTTGCTCTCCAAACTGGTTCAATAGGTTTTAACAACCCTCTATGTTGAACTCCTAAGGGTCCTCTTCCCTTATATCCCATTTTGTTCATGATATCAAATCCTTTTCCATATTGATCAGTTTGGATATTGATATGTTGCACCCTTTCAATAGGATTATTTGAATTATCCTCATCCTTATAAAGCCATTGCAAAACTTCATTATCCTCTATTTCCATTGCTTGTTTGTCACATTCTCTCACAAAATGAGAATTATATTTATAGGGTTGATGATCTTTGGATGGTTTCCCATGTGTCCTTGGGGATGTGGGTAAATCAAATAGGGAAACAGAATATTCCCCTACCCCTTTTGAGTGAATTTCGCATTGTTTCTCAAATTGGTTCATCATGTTACTCATCTTTTGATAATGATCTTTCTTAGCTTGTTCTCTTTCTTCCTTAGTAGGTTTCAAAGCTTCCATTCTCAATGTTGAAGTCTTGACTGAATTATCATTTGAATATGAACCCTCATAACTCATCTTTTCTTTTCCCTTAGTTGATGTGGTTGAGTTAGTTTGAGTAGGGTTAGAAGTTGATGTAACATTTGATGTTGGTTTTGAACTTTCCTCTTTGGCTTCCTTCATGGTAATATCAGGGATAATTCCTTCCCTATTGTGAGGAATGTACAATTCATGACTTGGCTTTAAAGCATTACAATATTGGAATGGACTTGAATCTCCTCCAATCGTGATCTCCTCCCCCATGTGTGGAAACTTTATGCATTGGTGATATGTAGAGGGTACCACTTGCATTTCATGTATCCATGGCCTTCCTAATAGGATATTGTAAGTTAATTTCATATCAAGGACCTGACATATGGTATCCTTTTTGATAGGTCCCACTTGAATTGGTAGAATAATCATAACCTTTGAAGATCTTTCCTCCTCATCATAAGCCTTAATGGTGATTTGATTTTTAGGGTCAATGGATGATTCGGTTAACCCAAATGACTTGACAAGGTTTAAAGTGCAAATATTAAGACCAGCTCCCGCATCTATGAGAACTCTCTTGACTCTATGCCTTTGGATTAAGACCTCTATATGAAAGGGTAAGTTTTGAGGATGTGTGATAGACATATCATCTTGCTCTGAAAATGAAAGACAATGAGGGGCTATGAGATGTCCTACCATGTTATGAAATTTGTCTTCTTCCAAGTTTATGGGAATGGTGGTCTCAACCAAGGCTTTTTCCAAGATCTCCTTGTGATTAGGAGATAATTTCAACAACTCCAAAATTGATATTTGGGATGGATTCTTTTGTAATTGATCCACCAAACTATAAGGTTTTTTTGTAGGTGGTGTTTTTTTAGCCAAAATAGTCGGTGTTTTAGGGCCAATATTAATAGGAGTACCCCCTTGTAGGATAACCTTTGAGGCTTGCCCCCTTGTGATGGCATTAGAGGATTCCACTTTAGGTTGATCTTTGATCACCACAACATTGATATTACTCTCATGGCCAGATATAGCATTGATAGTATTATCATAGGTATGGGAAAAGTTAACATTATTATTGCCTCTTGCATTGTTCCCATTGTTTCCTCCATTGTTGGAATTGGAAGATTCCCCTTTTTAATGCTTATAGAAAGCATTCTTAAAGGCCGTGTGATATTCATTAGTTTGAGGGCCCTCTACTTTTATCACACCATTATCAATGAGATCTTGTACCACATGTTTAAGATGCATGCAATCATTGGTCTTTTGTCCCCGATTTCTATGATACTCACAATGGTTATTCTCACTCAACCAATTTGGATTGATTTGAGGTTCATATGGTTGAGCCCTTGGTAGGTAAATAAGTTTATTTGCAATAAGTGTCCTTAATGTGCATTCTCTAATGGTTCACCCAAATTAGTGAAAGTCCTCTTGGGTGTAGGTGCACAAAGAAAGGTTTAGGCTTGTAAGCCCCTTGATTATTCCCAAAGTTGTTATTAGTGTTATTGTTGTTAAAGGGCACTTTGGGTGCTTGATTCATGTTATTGGCTTGAACTAAATTTTGAGTGAGATTGAAAGGGGTGGCCTTTAAAGTATTTGCCTCTACCACTCCATCATTGACCACTCCTTTATTGTTGTTATTTCTCATCCAAAATCGGTTGTTTTTAGAGGTATTGTGACTTTGATTAGTGTTGGAGGTATTGTTGTTATTGTTATTCGTGTTGTCCTTGTGAAGTTTGATTTCTCCAATTTTAACCAACACCTCTTCAGTTGTTACCCCATTCTCAATTAGATCTTGAAATGTCCTAGGACATTGTAGCCTCAACTGATAGTTCATTTCATGATTCAAGCTATTCACAAAGATATCCATCTTCTCCTTTTTGGGTACACTTCAAGGGTATCTAGCAAATACTTCTCTCCACCATTGTAGGAAAAGTAGGAATCCCTCTCCTTCTATTTGGTTGGTGTTACATCAATTAAGCATTGTAATCTCATGTTTGATATTATAAGAGTAACGAGTTACAAACTTAGAGGCCAATTCTTCAAAGGTTCGAATGTCGGAGGGTAACTTTGAAAACCACTCCATTGCCATACCTCCCAAACTTTTAGGGAATAACCTCATTAGGTAAGTTGTGTCATGCATGAACTCTAGACTTAAGGCACAAAATTCCCTTAAGTGATCTTGAGGATCAGTTGTTCCTTCATATTTGTCATATTTGGGAAAGATAGCATTAGTTGGAAATGAAACCATGATTAATGTCTTATCAAAGGGAAAAGGACACAAATCTTTCATAGAAAATGGTTTAGGAACCCCACTTTGTTTCATCGTGTCCAATTGCATTTGAAAAAGTTGGAATTTCTTATTCATGTGGGATTAGACTTAGCTTCTTTTTGTTTGAGTTTGTTGACATCATAGTCATGTGGAAGTTTGAGACCCGTTTGTGCTAGGTCTAGAAATTACTTTTCCTTGTCTTTTTCCATAAGTTTCATGAAGAAAGGAATTTCCATTGCTTCATTAACCTTTTCATCAGTGGCTTATTCATTATTAGGGTCAGTGTTGCCCCCATTGTTATTATTGTTCAACCCTTGGTTGTTAGGGTCACCATTTTCTCCTCCAAGATTGGTATTATTTAACCCTTGATTGTTAGGGTCACCATTTCCCCCTCCATTATTGTTAGTGTCCTTATTAACATGATTGATTTGGTCGGGATCCATGTTTCCAAATGGAAAGGACATTGTTGGCTCTGTTTCCTTGATGGGTTCTTGTAAATATCTTAAAGAACTAAAAGGATCACCCGAAAAAGGGCACTCTTGTCTCATATAAGATCCATCAGGTTGTAGGGTAGCCTTAATGTAATGAGATCGCGTAAAAGCCGATATTAACATAAATCAAATGAAGATCTTAGGCTTTTATCTCACTTAAGTGATCAATCCGTGGATGATTTTTCAAAAAGTCCAACAATGGTGGATTTTGATCAAGTTGAAGTTATACAGAGGTAAAACATCCAAAAGGGTATCCAAAAATGGAAGCAACTTGTTTTCAAACCCTCAGGAAGTATCCACTGTTTGAAATTCTTTTTTTTTGGGCAGCTCTTGCCTATGTATAGGCGGCCTTTAAATGTTTGCACGCTGTTACTGGAATTGTTGTACGTGGCACTCTACACTTCGCAGGCGACATTTGCCTATTGATAGGCGGTTTTTAAATGTTTACACGTGGCACTTTCTAGTGGCTTACGCGATTGTTGAAAGTTTGTAAGCGGTGTTTTGAAGTTGCAGGTGGCCCATAATTGTTTGTAAGCGGCCCTTAATTGTTTATACGCGGCTCTTTGTTGATCAGGGTTGAAATTTTCAATTTTTTGAATTTTTAAAAGTTTAATAATTCTGATCAAACTTGTTACAGAGGATTCTTGCATGAAAATCAAATACAAACTCAGCACACACATCAATTTTGCACCATATCCCTAAAATAACACTAAAAGTGTATGTTTTCGGATGTTTTTACGGGTATACACAAGAAAATCTTCCAAACAATCTACCTAGAGTCAAACAATTTTGGCTTTTAACAATGGCTCTAAAAAGGTAGGCTTGTTATTTAACAAGGTTTTAATTCACCTCCGTTCTAAATCTTGCCAAGTTCCTTTACCCCCTTGCGGGCTTCCCACATGCACGAAAGTACAATTTTGTGCAATCCTGAAGGACTACTTGAGGAAGTGAGGATGAATTGCACAAGATTTAGTCACTTTTCGATTAAGGTAAAGTGCATTTTTTTATAGTGGGTTGGATGATATTGCGGAAAAAGAAATTGTCTCCCACTTTGGGTCGTTCCCTCTCACCGCCTTTGTAAAGGAATTCTCGGGAGGCAGGCCCTCTAAAGATCTAATTTATCTAGCATGTATAGAAAATAAGAAATCAAATTTGGTTCAACAAGTTTGGGAATTTGATTCACTCAAAGAGTGAAGAGCATATCCCTATTGTTGTTCCTTATTCAAAAGACCTCAAGCACGCTTGTTCTTTTTCAACCCCTTGACAAGGGGGTTCTTAAAATTGAAGTGTTTGGTTAATTCATTATCCTTTTCTTTCTACCAAATTGAATTTGCACGTTTGGATTTTTTACTCACTTCGAAAAGTGAAGAGCATATGCCTAATGCTTGTTCAATTTGGACAAAATAGAGGTTTTTCTAATTAGACTAGATTCCACAATTTAAGCAAGTGCAAGCTTGATTAGAGAAATACCTTGTTTTTAAAGCTAGCAAAGGCTAGGTGCATTTTTGATGTATTTTTTTTTTTTTAGCTGACATAGTGGCGATCATTCCCACTCCGGCTCCTCCAACAAGTTAGTTAACACAATAGAGATAAAGTGAAGAAAAACTTGCAAATCAAATTGACAATTCACTCCTAAGTTCTTTTGATCAAAATTTTGCACTATCAAGCTTTAAAGAACTAGAAATGAAAATCACTCAAAGAGTAGGAAATTTTCTTTTGTATGCAAAGAAAAATTTAATGTAATGATCATATAAATCCTCCTTTGCTTTTAAACTTTCCAGAATAATAGATGCATGAATTTATTTGGAGAGTTTATTTTGTGCTCTTACCTCTTTGCTAGGCCTTGTAACTCTTTTCTCTGGCTTCTGCACTTTCGGATGATTTTTCATCTACAACAATGAAAAACACAGAGAATTAAAACAGTGAGCAAATCATTAAAAATTTGATTCAAAGCAAAAATCTCTACGTGGCATTTAACAACTAATACGCGGCTTTTAACTGTTAGCAAGCGTAAATTAAAACTTTGAAAGCGGAAATTAAATCTTAAGAAGCGGCTTTGGAAATTCCATAGGTGGCCAAAGAAAAACCACAGGCGGCACAGAATGTGCGAAGTGTGGTTAAAAATTGATAATACACGGCTCTTGGAAGATCATAGGCGGTCTTTAGCTATTGACAGGCGGCCCTTTACAGATCCAGGCGGCACACTTTAAATCATGCGCGGCCTAAGAATAAAAGACAGAATAGAAAAAAATTGTACGCGGCTCTTGACTGTTCATTGGCGGCTTTGAATTCTTCATAGGTGGCTCTTCTCCTATTTTCTGCAAAATGACAGGAAAATTAAGCAAAACACATAAAAATTTTAAGATAAAAATGATAGAAATGAGGCCTAAAGCCCCACGGTGGGCACCATTTGTGTGTGAGAAATTACACCTTCATGAAATTAGGATCAATAACAACAATTCTATGGAAATAAAATATAATTTTAATCTAAGAATTGCAATTAAATCCATGACATCTCATGGTTCCCTATCTA